>PITA01006530.1:22349-32963 GCA_004023965.1 Spilogale gracilis
GGCTTCAGCCCCCACTTGTGGATTCACACTGCATTTCAGAGTCGTGATCTCATGCCGACAAGTCCCTGCCCCCCCCCCCCGCACCCCCGTGACTCGGGCACCACAGATCTGCTTGCCAGCCACTTTCGCCTCTGCTGCCCAGATGGAGCCAGGCCAGGCCTGCCCTGTGTGTTTAGGTCTGGACGCCATGGCCGCTGTGATGTAGGAGGTGCCTCCGGTGTCACAGCCAGGTCTGAAGCTGGCCGGGGAGCCCGCAGGAACGCCAACCAGGGTGATGCCTGGTTCTGTGGCAGGTGGAAGGGATTTGGCTGTATGAATTCATGTTCTTGGGCCCAAACTCTCCTAGCCTCTGAACTGGGAGGCTTGTCCATCTCAGACCCACCTCTTTTCAGCCCACCTTGGTGCATTCGGCGTGCGCCTTCTGGCTTCCATCTGTACACCTCCCCCCAGCCCCCAGTTCTTTCAATGCCAGAGCAGTGAGGAAAAGTCATCTGGGCAAGTAAACGTAAATAAACTGCCTCACATGCTGAACCTCCTGTGTGTTACCTGCTGATGAGGGAAAGGGGGCGCCCAGGGCCCTGCCCCGGGTGCAGAGGAGGGGCCCACCCCCAGAGAAGTGCGAGAGTAGGGCCTAGGATGGTCAGAGCAGCGCTGCAGGCAGAGCCATTCTGGGACGCGTTTCAGGAAGGGTCCAGCCAACTGCTTCATGTGGCCCTTAGTCATTGGAAACACTCGTGAATGTCCGTGCGTGTGTGAGAGTTTCCACCGGGTCCGGGCCCCACTCATTCCCCAGTTCCCATTGCCAGAGGAAGACGCTGCTTGTCATCCAAGCAGCTTGAAAAAAACGCGCTAGAAGGGCTCACATGGCGTGGGGTGGGTCACGCAGGTCCGGTCACGTGACCTAAATCAGCTGCCAAGGAAAAGCCTCGAGCTCCGGTAACTCTAATTTGCCGGGCTTCTTTCCAGTTTGCCGAACACTTTCCCAAATGTCATCACCACCAGTGAGCCAGTATTACTTCCATTTTAGAGATGGGAGACTGAAGTCCAAAGTACTCGAAAGTGCCAGAGGTCGGGCTCAGGTCCAAGTCCGTGGCTCTTCCCTTGGTATTTAACAAATACTCCATGAGTGTCCTAGGCACAGTGTGTAAGGGGCCCCCCTGAGGTCTGGGAAGTCTAGCGGCTGGGGTGGCGGCAGAGCAGGACCACATGTGGCCCGATGTTTAATGAGAGCCCCAGCTAGGCGCCTGGGATGCAGAAAGGAGGAAGCTTGCCTAGCTCAGTGTGCCTAGCCCAGTGGGAGGCTCAGATATGGAAGGAGGCTTGGGGTGGGGAGTTGTCCAATGGCGTAGCAGCAGATCCTGTGGGAGCTGAGCAGAGAGACACCCAGCTCCACCTGGGTGGTCATCACAGCCACCTGGCAGAGGGGAGGTGACTGCCTGGAGTGCTAAAGCCTGGCTGGAGGTGAGACCAGAGGGAAATCCTGCTGGGAGAGCGGGGGTGGGGGCGGACAGACCTCTGGAGCATACCTACTCCAGCCTCCTGCAGGGGAGATAGCTTCTGGCTCACAGGAACAAGGCCCAACTCCCTTAGAGGCTGTTTGCCAGAGAATAGCCCTTGGAAGCAAGAGGGGCATCCTCTGCTGCACCAACCCTTCGCGCCATGCTTACTGTGGACAGAGTTTGCAGCCTTCTGCATTCTTGACTGCCAGGACCCCACCTTCACGTGGCTTTCCTCCCACATCACTGGCTCCTCAGAGGGGCCCCAGGTTTCCATCCTTGGTCTTCTCATCTCTGCACACACTCCTCAGAGATCTCATCCAGGCTCTTGACTTTTTTTTTTTTTAAAGATTTTATTTATTTATTTGACAGAGAAAGATCACAAGCAGGCAGAGAGAGAGGAGGAAGCAGGCTTCCCACCGAGCAGAGAGCCCGATGCGGGCCTTGATCCTGGGACCCTGAGATGTCCTGAGCTGAAGGCAGAGGCTTTAACCCACTGAACCACCCAGATGCCCAACTTTTATTTATTTATTTATTTGACAGAGAGAGAGAGAGAGAGAGGTCACAAGTAGGCAGAGAGGCAGAGCGAGAGGAGGAAGCGGCTCCCCGCTGAGCAGAGAGCCCTGAGCCGAAGGCAGAGGCTTAACCCACTGAGCTACCCAGGCAGCTGAGGCTCTTGACTTTAAATTCCACATACGTACCTGCTGGTGTATCCCAAACAAATCCCTCCAGACCCCCATCCTGAACTCCAGACTCCCATTTCCGACTTTTTGCTCCTCTCACCCTCTGGGCTCCCGACACACATCTCAGAGCAAATTCCTGATTTCTCCTTAGCAGTCCCAAGTCTGAGTTTTTTGTGGTTGTCCCATCTTAAAGAGCACCTTAATTCTTTCAGTTGCTCAGGCCAAAAACCTCAGACTCATGCCTGACTCCCCTCCTGCAGCACCTCTCCACTTCTGACCCTTAAGTGGTTCCTTGTGACTCGATCTTCAAAATCCGGAATGAGACCTGTTGCACCACTCCCTCTGCTGCCTCAGCCTAGCCCCCAGCCTCTCATCTGCAGGCTGCAGCAGCCTCCTCATGGGTAGTCCTTTGTCCACACAGTAGCCCGAGTAGTCCTGGTAAGACCTGTAGGAATGTTCCTCACCTTCTCCCACCTCACTCATGGAAAGGTCAGAGTCCCCACTGGGACCCACAAGGGCCTGCAAGAACCACTCCACCTCCTTCACCTTTCTGCCCTTGTGAGAGTCATGCTGTCCTTGTCCACTCCACTGCATCCTCACTGGCCTCCAGCTTCCTCAGACATGCCAGCAGAGCCCTGCCTCAGGACCTTTGAACTTGTTCCCACTTTTTTGAGGTACTATGTCTCATATGATAGACAGAATAACAGGCCGCCTAAAGATGTCCATGTCCTAATCTCCGGAACCTGTGACCATGTTACCTCCCATGGCAAAGGAGCTTTGTAGAAGTGACTAAATTAAGGATCTTGCTGGATGATTGAGGTGGCCTTATAAGGACAAGAGGGAGGAGGAAGGTCAAAGAGAAGGCCGTGTGATGGCAGGAGAAGGTAGAATAATGTAGGATCATGATCCAAGGAAGGTGAGACCTCTAGAAGCCAGGAAAGGCAAGAGGATGCATTTCCCCCTAGCGCCTTCAGAAGGAACTCTGCTGACACCTTGGTTTCAGCCCTATGAGACCCACTTTGGACTCCTGACTTCAGGAACTGTAAAGTTGATATTTGTGGGGCGCCAGGGTCTCTCAGGGGGTTGGGTCTCTGCCTTTGGCTCAGGTCATGATCTCAGGGTCCTGGGATCAAGGTCTGCATTGGGCTCTCTGCTCGGTGGGGAGCCTGCTTCCCCTATTTCTCTGCCTGACTCTCTGCCTACTTGTGATCTTTCTCTCTGTCAAATGGATAAATAAAATCTTTAAAAAAAAGAAAGAAAGAATGGATGACATTTGTGTCGTGTAAGCCACGAGGTTTATTAGAAATGAATACACCTCGCTTCCCTTGGGTCATCACAGAGGGAAACCTCCAGCCAGCCAGTTTCAAATTCTCCCCCAAACTTCCTGTCCAACATCACTTATTTTTCTCTCCTTAGCTTAGACCATCAGCTAATATACTAGGTATTTTACTTCCTTTGTCTACTGTCTTGTACCTCAATTGGAATGTGAGCACCAAGAAGAAAGGAACTTTATTGTTATTCTTGCTCCTAGTTGAATCCCCAGGGCCTAGAAGAGTGCTGGGCGCATAGTAGGTGCTCGATAAATATTTATGGTATGGCTGATAGTAGGGGAAGGTGGCCTCCTCCCTAACAATACAGCTTAGTGAATAAATGTGACACCTGTGCAGATACTTTACATGAAGGATTTCATTCTGTCCTCAGAGCAATCCCATGAGGTTGGTAACATTATCATCCCCATTTTACAGATGGGTATGGAGGTGCCAGGAATTGAACTCGGGCGGCCTGACTCCAGTGCCCGCCCTCTGAGCCATGTTGCCGTTTCCTCATTTTCTGCCCTGGGATTCTCATGGGGGATTTTCTGGGGGGAAAAAGATTGGGCCCAGGTGCTGGAGGCTTCACTATCCAAAGGACTAAATCCCTAATTACAAAATTATGCTCATCAATGAGGAAGAGACTCTACGGTGGTTGCTGTTTTAATCTTACTGAGATAAAATTCACATAACATTACATTAGCCATTTTAAAGTGTACAACTCAGTAGCATTGGTTAAATTTACAATGGGGCACCTGAGTCGCTCAGTTGGTTAAGCATCCAACTCTTGGTTTTGACTCAGGTCAGGGTCTCAGGGTCGTGAGATCGAGCCCGGTGTCAGGCTCCAGGCTCAGCATGGAGTCTGCTTCTCCCTCTCCCTCTCCCCCACCTCTGGCTTGAGCTCACAAACGCTTGCTTCCTTTCTCTCAAATCCATGAATAAATAAAATCTAAAAAAAATAAATTTATGATGTGCAACTACCACTTCCATCTGGCTCTAAACCATTTTTGTCACCCCAAAAGAAAACCTCATACCCGTTCAATAGGTTCTCCCCATTCACCTTCCTGCCAGCCCCTGGCAACCAGTAGTCTACTGTCTGTCTATGGCTATAGATTTATCTATTCTGGATATTTCCTACAAATAGAAACACACAGTATGTGACCTTTTATGTCTGCTTCTTTCTCTCAGCATGATTTTCTGAGGTTCATCCCCGTTGTAGCAAAGTGTAGCATTCATTCCTCTTTAGGGCTGTCTCATTGCGTGCACGAGGTGTAGTTGTGTGGTGTTATCAAAGGAATTTACATCTCTGATTTTCAGAGTCCACCAAATGGAGAGCATACAATAACCTTGCAGGGCAATTGTAAAAATTAGACATGCTGGACGCCTGGGTGGCTCAGTCAAACGTCTGCCTTGATCTCAGGTCCTGATCTCAGGGGTCCAGGCATCCAGCCCCAGATTGTGCTCCCTGTGCGGTGGGGAGTCTGCTTCTCCTTCTGCCCCTCCCCCACTTGTGCCCATGTTCTCTCGCTCTCTCGCTCTCTCGCTCTCTCTCTCAAAAAACAAACAAACAAAAAACCCTTAAAAGACCATTAGACATGATAGGGGCACCTGGCTGGCTAGTCAGTGGAGTTTATGACTTTTGATCTCAGGGTTGGGAGTTCAAGCTCCACGCTGGGTATGGAGATTACTTAAAAATAAAAATCTTAAGAATATTAGACATCCTTGTGTATATGAGGTACCTGGAAAATAGTGGGTAGTTTATAAATTTTAGCAGTGAAAACAATTATTCGACCAGATACATTTATCATTAAAACATTCTGAACTTGGGGCACCTGGGTGGCTCAGTTGTTAAGCATCTGCCTTCAGCTCAGGTCATGAATCCTGGGATCAGGCCCCACATCAGGCTCCCTGCTCAGCGGGAAGCCTGCTTCTCCCTCTCCCACTCCCACTTCTTGTGTTCCCTCTCTCGCTGTGTCTCTCTATCAAATAAATAAAATCTTAAAAAACAAAAACTTTTGACCTTCAAGTTCCTGACTGACTCAGACTCTTGATCTCAGGGTTGTGTGTTTCAGTCCCATATCAGGCATGGAGGCTACTTTAAATAAATACATAAATAGATAGATAGAAAAACAAACAAACAAACAAACAAATAAATAACATACCCCTCCACCCCCCGCCCCTTCCCTGGCAAATATTCTGATCTCAGGTCAGCCTTGATCTTAGCTTCAGAAGACAAGCATATCCTTAGCTGCTCAGTCCTAGGAAATGAAAGTTAAGGGAGGGGTTCTGAGGCTGAGCTCATGCTTGTTTTTGCATTTGCAGAGCTCTTTATATTTCTAGTAGATTTTGCTATCAGTCTTTCCCTTGCACGTTTATTCAATGGTTCTTCAAATAATGGAGGTTGAAAGCCACAGGGCAGTGAAAGGGGGGAAGAGCTACCTTTAAAAAAATTCTAAATAAGCACACAGGAGTTCATTAGTCATCAGGGGAATGCAAACGAAGACCACAGTGTGATGCCCGAATGACTACAACGGAAAAGACTGACCACATCGAATGCTGGCGAGGACACGGAGGGACTGGAAATGTCATACTCCACAGATGGACGTGGCAAACAGTACAACCATTTTAGAAGACAATCAGAGAGTGTCTTTAAAAAGTTTAACATACATCTACTCTGTGGTGCAGCATTCCACTCCTAGGTGTTTACCCAAGAGGAGAGAAAATATTTGTCCACGGAAGTCTCATACTAAATTCTAGCTAGAATATTCATAGCTGCGTTATTCCTAAAAGGCAAAGATTGGAAATAGCCCGGATGCTCATCTTGTGTAGAATGGATAAACCATAGTATATTATACAGCAAAATACTCCACACCATAAATAAATGTTCTACTATACATGCAATAATATGAATGACGCTCAAAATTATTATGTTGAATGAAAGAAGCCAAATAGACCCACAAACAAATACAATAAACACTGTCTGACTCTTTTCATAGAGAATTCTAAAATAGACTAAACTGTGGTGATAGACATCAGATCAGTGATCGAACGTTCCCAGGAGAAGGATTGACTGGGAAAGGGCACAAGAAAAATTTTCTGGGGGTGATGAAAATGTTCTGTATCTTGACATGTGGTTGCCAAAATTGAATGCTTAAGATCAGAGCACTTCATTATGTATCAATTACACCTTGATAAAACATCTTCCTGGGGCGCCTCTCAGTTGCTGGGTGTCTGCCTTTGGCTCAGGTCATGATCCCGGAGACCTGGGATCGAGCCCCACATCGGGCTCCCTGCTCGGCGGGAAGCCTGCTTCTCCCTCTCTCACTCCCTCTGCTTGTGTTCCCTCTCTAGTTGGGTTTCTCTCTGTCAAATAAATAAATAAAATCTTTTTTTTTTTTTTAAGATTTTATTTATTTGACAGAGAGAAACCCAGCCAGAGAGGGAACACAAGCAGGGGGAGTGAGAGAGGGAGAAGCAGGCTTCCCGCCGAGCAGGGAGCCCGATGTGGGGCTCGATCCCAGGTCTCCGGGATCATGACCTGAGCTGAAGGCAGTCGCTTAACCAACTGAGCCACCTAGGCGCCCCAATAAAATCCTTTAAAAAATAAAAAAAATAATAAATAAAACACCTTCCTGTGGGCCAGGCAGTAAGCTACGTGTTTTATAAACATTAGTCGTTTAACTTGTCAGCAAATCCCATGAGGTAGGTATTATTGTCTCTGCTTTACAAATGAGAAAACCAAGGCTCAGGAAGGTTAAGCAACTTACCTCAGGACACACAGCTAGAAAACTTAGATTATAACTCCAAAGCCCATGCCTCAAAGATTCCCTCATCTCCCTCAACCCATCTTCTCTTCTAAGATTTTACAGATGGGGAAATTGTATCTCGAATAGCGGCAGAGACATGCTCAATGTCACCTATGCTCTTGGAGTCAGAATTGAACTAGAACCCAGATCTCTGGAGCTTTCTTCCTGTATCACACATCTTAACTTGGGCCGAGAGGTCAAGCTCGCTCCTACTCCTACCCAGCTCAGGGATGGGAGCTAAAAGTACAATTGTTAAAGAGTTGAATACAATATTCATATTATAGGGGACCCCAGACTAGAACATAGATAGTGAGACTTCAAAATGAGAGACTGAATTTTCCATCTGTCTTTGTACTGCTAGAATAGTTCCAGAGGTTTTCTGCGAGTCATGGAGGTTTCCCATATACTCTCCCGGCAATTGAGCCATGCTACCCCAAGCGTTGCCCCCCTCTGCCACACACACACAGACACACACACACACATACACACACACACACATCAGACTCACCTGTTCCTTCCCTCCGTGTCTTCCTGGTAGCAAGATGTCCAAAGCCTCCAGCACATTCAGCAAACTTCCCTTTACTTAAGAGGAACACGCATGAGTTTCTCACCCTCTCTTTGACAGCTGGAGTTCTAGACGCATCCACATCAAAAACAACCCATCTAATTTAGTTTTAACTCACACCCAATCAGTTAACGTTAGGAGTGATTGTTGGGTTGAGCTCATCAAGTTGGTCTTTTTTTTTTTTTTAATTTTATTTATTTATTTGTCAGAGAGAGAGAGTGCTCATGAGCGGGGGGAGGGGCAGGGACAAGCAGAGGGAGAAGCAAGTTCCCTGCCAAGCAAGGAGCCCTTTATGGGGCTTGATCTCAGAACCCTGGGATCATGACCTGAGCCGAAGGCAGACCCTTAACAACTGAGCCACCCAGGTGCCCCTCATCAAGTTGTTCCAAAAGCAATGCAGAGACCTTTAGAGGTCACTACCTTGTGTTTTGGTGGAATTTGGCTTAAAGCACAACAGCTTCTTTCCTCCAGAGCTCAGTTCTCTGAGAAGAAAAACATATAATTGAAATATATAAATATTTATAACACATAAATATGTAAAATATATATGTTCCCCAGCCTGTGTCCACTAAAGAGAAACTTTGTCTGGAGATTTCTTTGTCTGCTCTTCAAGAGTTGCAGGGTGTGTTTCTGGTCTGTCTTTTCTCTGCAACTGGCAAACGGTGCTGTGAGTGAATCACCCTCTTTCTTGGGAATGTTTCGCTCCAAGAGTGCGGGGGGGGGGGGGGGATACAACAAGATGATAAACAGCCTCTTGAATGATCTCTCCTCCCATCACTGCAGGGCCTGAGGCCTGTGAGCTCACAGGACCCAAGGAAGCTGAGCTTTTGGAGTCAGGAACCGTGGGCTTTCGCATTTAGGGAAGGGGAGCCATGGAGCCGGGCTCTGGCTGTCTGGCCATGATTTATGCCCACTGCTCGTGGGTCCATAGACTTCATTGCTTTGAGCTTCAGCTTCCTCCTCTGGAAAATGAGGGCAGGAAGCTGATAGCCCTTTCAGTTTTCTATCATCCGGGGGCCCTCTGCATCTACACGGCCGCTTGATGGAGGTGGTACACCTGAAATACGGCATCTGTCTCCTAAGCCAGAGAAAGAGCAAGGCCTGTGGCCCCTCGTCTGGGACCAGATGGTTCAGTTCAGCCGAGCTTGGTTCAACAAACACACCCCAGCCCCAGCTCTCTCCAGACCCTGAGCTGGGCCCCGGACACACCAAAGTGGATCAGCCCCGTGGCCCCTGCCTTCAATTTATGGGGCCAGGTGGACACAGAGACAATTCCAAGAGACTGCGACAAGCCTGCTGATACCATTCCTGAGGGGCTTTGGGAATGCAGAGGAAGGCCCTGAGTCTGCCAGGAGGAGAGTCCGGGAAAGTTTCCAGGAAAAGGTGACATTAGCTTCGGGTGGCCTAATGAAAGGAGGGGATGGGATGAGACCTTGAACGAGGCCCTTCCCCACTCGGGGCCTAAGCCTCCCTAGAATACACTCACAGAAGATGCCGGCTCAGCGGATGGCTGTGGTCTCCCACTCTGGACCGCTCAGGTGGGAAAAGTTTCGATGATGTTCGTTGTTGAGCTTGGAGGATGAGTGCTCCAGAAGCCAGGAGTCGCTTGCCTTACCCTGGCATGCGAGGCCTGGCCCTCCTCGGCTCCTAGGCCGACGGTCCTCAGAGAGCACGGGTGCCTACCACCCTCTCAGCTCTGACCGAGAAAGTGCCAGTTCATGTGGGAATAGCCTGAGCGGAGAGGCTGAGAAAGGCGGGAGTGACTCACCCTCCCCTCCCTTGACCCCGCAGGCCCTGTCCTCAGGCCACTGGAGAATTGTCGCAGGGCAGGGGTGCAGGAGCTCTCACGGCTGAGCTCTCGTGGCTTACGTACACAGAGGACTAGATGATATCAAAAGGGAATCATTATTCAGAAGTGCCGTGGCAAATCGCTGGAGACCCTGGCCCCAAGGTAGGGTCGCAGCGTCCTGGAGTCCACGGTCCCATCAGCTGCTCCGTCCCACCCCTGCCAGGTTGAGCTCCTGGAAAGTGTCTTGCTCTCCACCCTTCCTCCCTTTCCCTCTGGTCCCCCCACTCCCCTGCCCCTGCACGCCTGGGGACTACAGCTGCTCTGTGGCTCAGTCCCTTTACACTCTATGTTCCTGTCTTCACTCATGGGGTCTCCTGGCAACGTCTGACCCAGGAGAAGCCCCTTCCAGGAAGCCCAGGGCCCCTTCGGAGGCCTGTTGCTGCAGCCTTTTAGACAAGAGGGCTCCCTGGACACTGCCTGCTTTCTTCTCATCTTATACACAAACGTCCTACTCAGAGCCTCAGTTTCCTTGTCAGAGAAACGGACATAACAAAAGCACCTTTTCCAAGGGGTTAGTGAAGGGATTGAACAAGTTAATATGAATAAGGCAGTTAGTGCCTGATGCAGTGTGTTCCGTAAGTGTTGGCTGAAGTATTACTGATTTTTCAAAATCTCCATGGATACCTAAAAAAGGTTTCTCCAACATAATTTGGCCAAAATTGAACTCTTGACTTTTTCCCCTCAGTGGGCTCCTACCCGGGCTTCCCTATCTCAGTAAATGGCAACTCCATCCACTGGAACTAGAAGCCTGGGGATCAGTCTTGATTCTGCCTGTCTGTGCGCCCACACTCCCGATCCAAGTAAGGACCCTGACTGCTTCCCCCATGGCCTCAAGCCAGGCGCTTCTGGCTGCCTCCCTGCTGGGGCTGAGCCACCTCACCTCCTCCCAGAGGGCAGCCCGCCTC
>PITA01006530.1:33063-99559 GCA_004023965.1 Spilogale gracilis
TGCATCAATAGGCTTGTTCTCTGGCTTACTGACCACCTCTCCCTTCTCTCAGGATCTCACGCTGGGATCTTGAAGGCGGGGGCTCTGTGTATTTTATCAGTCAGGGTGCAACCACGAGATAGGAAATGTTTCCTCAACTCTTAGCCTCAGCCAGGTCTCCAGACCTGGGCTCTGTGACCTTGGGCAAGTTACTTCCTTCTCTGGGCCTTGCGTTTCCAATGCCTGGCAGGTAGAGGTGCTTGGCTGGCGATGGCACCCAGGTTGGCCCTTTCACCCGCTGTCTATCTCCCGGGGCACATTTCCTCCTGTGACACAGAAAGCACAGAGTGTTTGTGGAGCTGATTCAAATTAAATGGTCTTGCCCCAAGGCCCTGGAAACACCTCTACCTGCACCTCTAGGAATGGGGAGCTAGTTCAAGGCCCAAGGAGCTAATTTAACTATTAGATGATTAAATATATTTAATTATTGGGAGGTAGCTGTGGTGGGAAGTTGAGCACAGACCACAAGCAGCAAGAGGCCCGGTTCAAATTCGTGTTTTAGGGAGAAGCCTCCCTGCCAACTCTGGGCCTGCTCCGTCCAACCATCTGGATGGGAGAGGTCTCGGCCAGCGACTGTGGCCCCAGGGAGCTGAGGCCTGGGCCAAGACAGGGGCTGGGATCTTTCCTGGCTCCTCATGAGATCCCCACCCCACCGAGCTGGCATGGGCATGGGGAGAAGATGAGGCCAGATGCGGGGAGTGACTTGGGGCAGGTTGGCTAGCTCAGTTCCTGGTATAGAAGCCTGAGCTAATGTAGCCAGCCGCAGGCGGGGACTGGAAGAGGCCGGCACTGCCCCAGCGGACCTGGGCAACCCGGGCCTGAGGTTCTTGTCCCAACAAGCATGGGGCCTATTCAGGGTCGAGGCCTGGTCTGGGCATGACCCAGGCCCAACCTCTAACCCCTGGAGCTCTTGGTCTGTGGGTGGGGGTGGGGAGTGGAAGGTTCAAATGAGCCTTCCTTGGGAGAAGTGCAGATGGAGTCTGTGACGCTTTGGCCTAGGCTGGAGGGTCAGAAGAGGGACCAGAGAATGAACAGGGTTGACCAGGGAGGAGAGGCAGGGAGGCCATTCCAAGTGAAGGGCATGGGTAGAGTGGTGACCGATGAAGATGGGACTGGAGAGCCTGGCAGGGCCCCGTGTGACCTCCTAAGTATGGGCTCTGGCTGGAGGCCACAGGGAATCAGTGAAGGACCAGAGCTATGGTTTGGAAAGAGGAACACAGGGGCTGTTACAGAATGAACTGGGGGCAGAGGATCGGTCTGGATGAAGCAGGCCCCACCTGGGCGCGGGGGAGGGGACCAGAGGAGAGGTGGTGGTGGAGGCGGTAGGTCTTGGGGGTGGGGGTGGGGGTTGGAGGCTGGAATGCCTGGTTTCTGGCAGAAGGGCCTGAGAGAAGAGAGCAGCTCTCCCTACGTGGGGGACCCAGGAAGGGGCCAGTTTCAGGGAAAGGAGGATGTGTTCTGCTTAGGAAAAGAGGGCTTTCCTGGAGCAGAGGGTGGGCACTGGGGTACTGTCCTGGGGAAGGGTCTGCGGGATGATGGATGGAGGGGTGCAGAGCTCTGTGAGGGCAGGTGGAGATGCTCGGGCTGGGAGGGGGAGTGGGTGAAGCTGGCGGCAGTCCCTTCCTTCTCAGATCCTCTCCCTCCGGCTCCTTGGAGGCAGGGAACAGGCTTGATTAGGAAGTGTGAAAGGTTTTTGGGAGGCATGTGGAAACATATTGGAGGTCTCAGAGGATTGGGGCTCCTCTTGCCCTGTAGCAGTGACCTGGATAACACTTCTCTGTTGGCTTCCCTCCTTTCCTGGCTCTGCAGCTTCTGGGATCCCTTCCCAAGTGAGCTCTTATCTCAGGGTCGGTTTTGGGAGGGCCTAAGATAAGGTCTGGTTGAAGTCAAGGGACTGTGGGCTCCTCTTGGCCTAGCACGGGCTGTGTCCTTGGCCTTAAACCCAGGCCCAGGGCCCAAGAGTAATCCCCATCCCCCGCCCATTTCTCTCTCTGTAGAGGGTTTGTGGAAGTAAACAGGGTGAGCCAAGACTGAGGGGAAGCGGAAGAGCAGGGTCCTGGGACATCAGGGAGAGAACTGGGCACTTCCCCTGGGAGTTTCTGTCTTCCTCATCAGATGGGGCCAGGAGAAGAATGAGCACCAGGATCCCAGCCAGAGGCACCTCCAGGGGCCAGCCCAGATCAGCTGGAGAGAGGTCAAGTTCATGATCAGCTCACCTTTGAAGACTTTGGCTCCCAGGAGCTGAGCTGTGGAGATCTGGGACCAGACCTTATACTGGGTGTTCAGTGATCACTGTGATCAGTCACAAATAACCTATATTACTTCCTATTGCCCCAGTAACATGAGCTTATGGTAAAAAACTGCAAAAGAAAAGACAAACACAAAGGAAAAAAATAATTCTTCTCATCTATGCTCCTCCATCCCTGGAACAACCACTAGAAACATGTTAGTGTTTATCTCTTTCTCTTATGCCCACTTTTTTTTTTTTTTTTTTTTTTTAAGATTTTATTTATTTGACAGAGAGAAACACAGCCAGAGAGGGAACACAAGCAGGGGGAGTGAGAGAGGGAGAAGCAGGCTTCCCGCCGAGCAGGGAGCCCGATGTGGGACTCGATCCCAGGTCTCCGGGATCATGACCTGAGCTGAAGGCAGTCGCTTAACCAACTGAGCCACCCAGGCGCCCCATGCCCACTTTTTTTTTAAACAGAGATGGGATTATATTATTTCTTCTTATTATTTTGAGAGGTTTTATTATTTATTTAGAGAGAGAGCACGACCAGAGGGAGGGGCAGAGGGAGAGAGAGAATCTCAAGCAGAATCCCCACAAAGCATGGAGCCTGACTTGGGGCTCAATCTCATGACCCTGAGATCAAGACCTGAGCTGACGAACTTAATTAACTTAATTGATTAACTTAACTGCCTGAGTCACCCAGGTGCCCAAGAATTATATTATTAATACTGTAACATTTTAATTTACTAATATAGCATGAACTCTCTCTATGGCAAAATATATAGGTCTACATTGTTAATTTTTTAAGGCTGCCATCGTTGTCCCCTCTATTCACAGAATCTTAGGCCGACTGCACCAGCCCTAATAGTAACAATAACAATATATCCGCATGTATCTTGTTAATCACTAAAGAGCCATGTGAAGAAAACTGTTTTCTCCAGTTTATGGATGAGAGAAGTGAGGGCGAGAGGGCTAAGTGACTGGTCCAAGGCCACACGGCTATGGAGGCAGGAATCAAAGCAAGGTCTCTGTAGCTGCTCTTTTTCTTTTCTTTTTTTTTTTAAGATTTATTTTTATTTATTTTAGGGAGAGAGTGGAGGGGAGGGGAAGAGGGAGAGAACCTTCAGGCAGACTCGCCACTGAGCAAGGAGCCCCATGTGGGGCTCAATCCGATGACCCATGAGATCATGACCTGAGCCAAAACCAAGAGCTAGAGGCTCAACTCACTGAGCCGCCCCGACGCCCCTCCCTAGCTGCTCTTAACAATGATGTTTGCCTGTCTGATGGGTACCCCTCCTTGGGCCCCCATATTTGTTTCCACCCAGAAATTTGGATGAATTGGAGCCCTGCTGTTTGCATGTTACCAGTTCCACTTGGAGGGAATCTTTATATGGGATTGGCAGGGGGTGTCAGGGCAGTGCTCACCATCCCGTTCTCTTAAGGCTCCCTGGACATGTCGCTGGACCTCTTCCCTCAGCAGCTATGGAAACAACGCTGACCCGAGAGCAGAAGGGACTTGCCCTAGACCACGCTGTGCAGGAACTGTGCTGCACTGGGGTCCCTGAGCGCGGACAAAGTGTGTGGGATGAACAGGGACGTAGGGGTTAGAGGTCCAAGCTCCAAAGGACCATCCCTGCCACATCGGTCCCCACCCCTGCCACAAGAGCTGCCATATAGGAGACCTGTGAATGGTTATCGGGGCCAGGTCTGGGAGGGGCGTCTGCAGGAGGCTTCCAGGAGGGGCTTGGGGGTGAGCGGGGTTTGGACAAGCTGAGAGAGGGGAGATGGTGGACCACACCACGCGGACAGATGTGTGGAGGCAGGGACAAGGAGAAGACCGACCAGATGAAGGGTCTGGGAGTCTTTCAGGGGCCAGGGAAGACCCAGAGGCTCCCCAGGCCAGCCTTTGGGGGCAAACCCCTAGCCACCGCAGAGCCTGCCCTGGGTAATTCCTGAACGGGAACAGAAGGAGGAAGTTGTATAAGCGACACTCAGCCGGTGAGTGGGAGGCGCGCCTTGGTTTCATTTCCAGACTGAGGCCTGGAGTCGTGTGGCTCTGGTGCCCACCCCCACCCCGGCCCAGCCCCTGCTGCCTCTGCCCTTGACTCAGGCAGTGGCAAACCCCACAACACACAGAGACCAGGAAGGAGGCATCAAGGCAGGCCAGGAAACGGGGAAGTCCTGTCACATGGAAATGCTCCGAGAGTGGCCCGATGCCTCCTTCTCTGCCAGACCAGTGAACTCTGGAGGCCTTCCACTTCCTCCCTGCCTGGCAAACCCTTTCCTGTCCTTCAAGATCCAACCAAAATGTCCCTCATCGGGGCGGTTCCTGGAGAAACCTAGGCAAACGGAAACGTGGCTGCCTCTTCTGGCTCCTCCAGCCCTCTGACTGCCCTTAGAAGTCGATGGAAAGAATCACTGTTCATGGAGCGTGTGCAGCGCACAAGGCCCCATGCTAGCTACCTCTTGGCCTTGACACCTGATTGGATCCTCTCCAGCATCACTGGTGGTTGGTACAGTCACAGGTGCTTGATGTCACTGGCAGCAGATGGAGGCTCGGTGAGGTTGCACAGGCAGCACATGTGGGGCTGGATCTTTTGGACGGGGAAGTCGTGGTTCCTGGCCCTCCAGCTTGGGATGTGACAGCACCTGTTTCCCCTGCTGGCTTGAGAGCCCTCAAGGCACAGGGTCTGCGTCCTGGGACACCTGGCCCAAAGGAGGTGCTGAGCCATGGACAATCTTTGAACTTCTTAACCTGCCTTCACCACGACAAGGACATAGGCTGGTGCCTCATATACAACTGGCATTTAACACATTCTTGTGATGTTAAGAAGCTTTGATCCTAGTCTAGGCTGCCCTCAACGTGTGGTATGACCTTGGGCAATCACTTCCATTCTTCTGTCCTCAGTTTCCCCAGCGTTAGAAGGAGATGTTTAGAGACCGCTCTCTTGGCCTCCTGCTTGTCCTAAAATCCTTTCCTTTGCCCTAGCACCTAACCTCACAGGCATATCCCTCATCCCTCACAACCAGTTTCCCTTGTTAGTAACATCTTGCATTAGTATGGTATATTCGTGACAACTAATGCAACAGTGTTGGTATAAGATTATTAACTAATGTCCACACTTTACTCAGAGTTCCTTAGTTTTCCCCTCATGTCCTTTTTCTGGTCTAAGTTGCCATCCAGGCTGCCACTTGATGTCTCATCATTGTGTCGCCTTAGGCTCCTCTTGGCTGTGACAGTTTCTCAGACTTTCCTTATTTTTGATGACCTTGAGAGGTTGTTTTCCTTTTCTATTTTTTTTTTTTAGATTTTATTTATTTATTTGGCAGAGAGAGTAAGCACGAGAGGTGGGAAGGGCAGAGGGAGAGGAAGAAGCAGACTGTCCACTGAGCAGGGAGCCCAACGTGGGACTAGATCCCAGGACTTGGAGCTCACGACCTGAGCCAAAGGCAGACGCTTAACCGACTGAGCCACCCAGGCACCTTGACCCTGACAATTTTAAGGAGAACTGGTCAACTAATATTTGTAGAATGTCTCTCTCTACTGGAATTTGTCTGATGTTTTTCTCATGATTACAGTGGGGTTAGGGGCTCTGGGCAGGAAGACCACAGAGGTGAAATGCCACTCTCATCACATCATATCAGGGCACAGATCATTACCGTGACTTTTCCCTGTTGATGTTGACCCTGACCTCCTAGCAGTGTTTGTCAGGTTTCTCCACCACCAAGTTACCTCCCTGCCCCTGCTTCTGCCCTATTCTCCTTGGAAGGAAGGAAGTCACTAAGGAATGGGGAGTTATGCTCCCCTCCTCGAGGGTAGAGTACTAGCATTTTTTTCTTCTTGAGTATCTACTTTTCGAAGCACTCCCACAAAACATTGCTACAGTCCATCTTTCCAACAAGCCTGGGAACCGGAGGAGATGAAGACATTCCATGAGGGGGAAGTGGAGGCTCAGTGGGGGCAGGGGATGGGGGTCAGCTGTTGGGTTGGGTGTGAACTAGGTGAAGGCCTGGGCTGGATAGAACCTTCAGAGTATCATTCTCAGAGGGACTTGAATTCTGCCTGGGTTTGAGTTTGAGGTCTGGCACTCGCTCACTGTGGCGTGTTGCCTCCCTGGGCCTCAGTCTCCTCCTCTGTACCATGGGGATAACAGTAGCTCCTACCTCAGAGTGGTGGGAGGAACACATGAGATACTACACACAGAGCCCCTGAATGGGGCGCTGCCCAGGAAGTGGTGTGCAAGTGACGGGAGCTCTCGCTCTGATGACTATTTTTACAGGTATTCTTTGAAGGCCCCCCCCACCCTTGCGGGCTGTCTCCTGTCTGCTCAGCGGGTTTCTAACCCCCTCTGATCTGCAGGGTCAGGGCTCTGGCTGCAGATTTCCGCCCTGCCCTCTGCCCTCCCACCAGGCCAGATGGATCAAGGGCCCTGGCTCCTTTCATCTTTCCTCACAAACATTCAGAGGCATGGTGGAAGGCGGCCTGGCCCAGAGGGGGTCTGGCTCTGCCTGTCAGAGGACACCCCCCTTCCCCGTGACCTTGGGAGAGTGTCTGTCCTTCTCTGGGTCACTACTGTGGCCTGAGGGGAGTGGTGGGATGATGAATGGCTGAGTCTCTTGGTTCTTGGCCTTCACAGGAACCTGGGGAGGATCAGGGGTCTCCCTTCTTTTCACATGGGCAGGTCTTTTTTTTTTTTTTTTTTTTAAGATTTTATTTATTTATTTGACAGAGAGAAACACAGCCAGAGAGGGAACACAAGCAGGGGGACTGAGAGAGGGAGAAGCAGGCTTCTCGCCAAGCAGGGAGCCCAATGTGGCGCTCGATCCCGGGTCTCCAGGATCATGACCTGAGCCGAAAGCAGTCGCTTAACCAACTGAGCCACCCAGGTGCCCCTGGGCAGGTCTTTTCTGCCTGTGACATTCCCTGTTTTGTCACTGGACCCTGGGCTGGACAGGGAAGCATTTGAACCTCAGGCTTCCCATCTGTGAATTGGCCATGCATACCCAGGAGGAGGGGCTGTGAGGATTTTGATGATTAATGTCGTGATTTGCTTGGGCTCCACCTGCTCAAGGTGCCCAATGTCTCCATCCATTCCCTGGAAGGTGAGTGGATACTGGGGGAACCTGCTGGAGACTACCTCCATCCTGGCAGCTGGCCTCTCAGGGAAAACATGTTCACCAGCTACCAGCTCCTTCTGACTCTCATGGGGCTTGGATGCTTCTCTAGTGTCCTTGGGCTGGGCCGGCCTCACTCCCTGGAACTCCCATGTGCATACACAGCAGGTAGGCCAGGGGCTTGGCTTCCGCTGGTCCTCAGCTGTGGCTGCCATCAGAGGCCTCCAGACTGCTCCTCCCTGCCCCTCCGGATGTCTCCCATTCAGTGACAGCACATTTCCTCAAGCCCTCCTCTGCTCACAACCCTCGATGGCTCCCCAAGGCCTCCAGGACAGAAGTCAAGCCTGGCATCCAGGGATCCTCAGGGCTCACCCTTGCCACCCTTCCCCCCTCCCCCCCCCAGCCTGCCACACGCTGTGCTCCATCGGCACTGCCCTGATTGCAGTTCCAAACACAGCAGTTGTTTGAGCCTCTGTGTCTTTGCTCATGCTGTTCCCTTTGCCTGGAACATCATCTCCGTCCTAATTTCACCTGCAGTGCTCTCCTCAGGCTTCCACACTCTCCACAGAGGACCTTTTTTCACCAGGCTCCTACTCCATTACACACACTGGGCAGGGGCTGGGGGGCTCCTCTGGGCACCCCCGGCCCCTAGTGCTTGCCCCATCACCGCGCCTGGTGCACTGGTCGAACTTCCCTCTCCTCGAGGCTATGAGCAACTCCAAGGCAGAGACCCGACTTGGTTTCTTCACTGCAGCATCCCTAGCCTCTAGCACGGACCCTAGTGCCTAGTAGATGCTCAGTAAATACTGACTGACCGGAGGAGGAAAGAGCAGGAGAGAGCTTGGCTTTGCAGGCAGAGAGACCAGCTGCTTTAAGACCTCCAGGTGCAATGATCTGCTATGATGGAGTGATGGCAGGGAGGCCGGCTGGACAAGGAGGGAAGGCGACCAGGCCTGAGCACTTGGCAAGGGACAGATCTAGCTGAGGCACCGAAGAGCGGGGCATCTCCGTGTCGCGTGTCAAGTGCAGTGCCACAGAAGGGACCACGCCCTTTCCACAGCCTCAAGCCAGAGCCTGCCCTCTCTTCCACCCTGTTCTTTCACCCTGAGCCCCAGGGCTTCAAACAGACAACTTGCAGTCCACCTTCTGGGGAGTGACAGGGCTGGTGTGGAATTTCCCGCTGAGAGTCTGTGATGGGTCGGCTTCCTAGTCGCTGCTTCAGGGTTGAGCTGGGCTCGAGATGGGCGCGGCCACTAGGCCACCATTGAACCAGAGCCACCAGGGCCTTGGGTGCAGTGCAGATGGGGCCTCAGATCCCATGTCATGGCAGAGCTTTCACCGGCGGCACTGCTGCCAATTGTGTGGGTCCTGGCCTCCCTGACACCTTCCATCCTGTCCTCTGTGTAGCTTTGACCCAGGTTGGGTGTCAGAAAGAAGAGGAGGTTTCCAGAGATATGATGTGTTGACATCACTAATATCTCCCTTTTGCTGGGTGCTTTGTCCTTGTTTGGATTCCAGGCCTGGCCCAGGGCTTTGTATACCATTAGTGGTCCATAAATGTTTGCTGTCCATTAACGATGATGAATAATTTGTAGGTATTAAGCAAAGAGTTGCTGTTTTAGTAACAAGGGTTTAAAGAGAATGATACACAAAGTGTTACTTACCCACCAGACCAGGGACTCTTGTATCTGTGTAATCATGGAAGCTGGTATGGTTGTTGCCCCCACTTTACTGATGAGTAAGTCAAGGCTCAGAGAGGGCAGGATCACAAAGTCAATGAATGGAAGAGTTGGAATTTGAACTTTTGTATATGGACAGCCCTAGTCTGTGTGATCTCTCCAGTCAGCTGGGCGGTGTCTCCTCTGTGCCGGGCATGGGTCAGACCGTGGACCCTGCCATCAGGGTGAGGACATCGGCGCTCTGTCAGGAAGCATGTCCTGGAAGAGGTGGCATTTATTCAGGACCCTGATGAGCAGGGGTGGGGTTAGGAAACCAGCAATATGGAGCAAGCATTCCTGGCTGGCTTACAGCCTGAGCAAAGGCCCAGGGTCGGGGGTTGGGGAGTGTGGGGCGGGGGTGGTAGCGCTTTGAAAATAACAAATGCTTCCACCATTCAATAATGAAGCCATCATATTGGCTACATCCTCCTGAAGGGCCTCCTGAGAACCTCAGCCTCTGAGCCAGCCCTCAAAGCCAGTGGTGGCTCCAGGTGGAAGGCCACGCCTGTGCTTACAGACCCAGGACGTGTCCCAGTGGCCCCCACCTCCTTCAAGAGAGCGTTGTATCTGGAGGGCTCACACATACTAAGTGTAGATCACCTATTTCATCTGCAGGAGAGCCTTCTGAGAGAAGCACGGTCTTTAGCCCATATTGCAGACTGGCATACTGAGGCTTAGGGAAAGAGTATGCTAAGTGTGCCATATACAAGAAGTGGCAGAGTTGGGACTCGAACCAAGGTCCGTGGATCCAAAGTCTGTGCTTCTAGAGCCCTCTCCCTCTGTCCTCCCAGGTCCAGAAGACGCCAAGAACTTTCAGCTGAACTCCTTGGGATGAATGTTCTGGGCTTGTAAATATTTAACATTTAGCTCACTGGAAGGAAAAAAGGCTTTTCCAAGGTGTAACTATTCCCATCAATGGTGGCTACTATCAAGCTACCCATGAGACAGCATGGACCTTGGAGTTGGAGAGATGAGCACAATTAGCCCCTACAAGTGGTAAGAGTCAGTTCCAGTACCCACTGGGTGACTATCCTAACCCAGCCCTGTGTGGCCCGTGAAGAACTTCAGGAAGGAACAAGAGAAACTGAGAAACTTGCTCCTCCCAGGATCCCAGGAAGCTGCGGTTAATCTTTAAGCCAGCCTTGTAGACCAGAACAGCTACTCCCCCAGGCCGGGCTGGCTTCAGGTGCTGGCTCTGCGGCTGACTTGCTGGGGGACTTCCTGCAGCTGCTTCCTCCTCTGGCCTCAGTTTACCGACTATAAGAACGACCATTAGCTGAGCACAAGCTTGGCCATCCTCACCCTTGTCTGTCCTGAGGTCAGGAGTCCTCTGCAGCCTCCTTCACTTCTGTGCTAAGGCAAGGGGGCGGGGCTGGGGAAGACAGTGGGCCTGTACAACTGCCCCAGGTGGGCAGCTAGCCTAGACGTGAACCTAGATCAGGCTGGCTCCAGGCCTTGCTTCTTCCTGGTCTCTTGCAGGCTCTATTGTGCTCTGAGGCCTTTGCCTTCTATATTCTAGGGTTCACCTCCCAGCTTTTCTCAGGAGGAGAAGCCTAGGCCTGGTGCTGTTGGACCTTGCTGGGCCTTAGTTTCCCATCTGTAAAATGGGAGAGAACTTTCAGAGAAGGAGAGAGGAAGCAGGTGGGGGTATTTAAAGCTGGATTCAGACCCATCCTTCCTTATGCCATGATTCCTGGAGGACAAGTGAAGAGCCAAAGGTGGGGTGCAGTTCTGGAGCACCGGCTGGGAGGTGGTGGGGATAACGTTGTTGGCATAAAGCAGCATTTCCTTGTTGTCCCCTTTCTTTGCTGAACTCCTTGACCCCTGCATCCAGATGTAATTTGCCTCCTTATTTTCTTGGAAGTGTGACTGCCATTAAGTACAGGCTTCAGCCCCCTCATAAGCAGGAATATTAAAGACTCAATGACTTCTGATGAGCGGTCTTAGTTACTGGTTTTTTTTCCAATGCACAGTAAAGTGAACACATATTGAGGGGCTTGGGTGGCTCAACTGGCTAATAAGCATCTGATTTCAGCTCAAGTCATGATCTCAGGGTCCTGGGATGGAGCCCCATATCTAGCTTCCCACTCAGTGGTGAATCTGCTTATCCCTCTCCCTCTGCTCTTCCCCCCTCTCCCTGCTCACGCTCTCTCTCATGAGTAAATAAAATCTAAAAAAAAATTAAAAATAAAATGAACACATATCTACTAAAAGAAATGTTGCTTCTCCCCACAATGTTCCTCCTGCCCCAAACCTTACTTTGTGAAACTCAGGTCAAGGCCAGGGTCCAAGGCCTGATTCTTGTCCTGACTTCCTTCTTTGTGCCTCAGTATCTTTATCTGTAAAATGGGGATAATCATCAGTCTGCCCAGCCTAGGTGTTGTTAGGAATAGGTAAAGTCGCCCCAAGCCATTAGTCTGCTGCCTGGCAGAGTGGGGCCTCAATTAGTGCTGACATTGTTATTATTATTATTATTACCATAAGTAATTGCGAAAGAGATGGATTTAGGATAAATGGGGGGTGGGTTGGGAGCAGTTAGGGACGGCATTTTGGCTTGAGTGTATTTTGGGGTCCTACAAGGTGGGGCGCTCTCAAGGGGAGGGGTGGGGGCAGGATTTCTGTGCCTCCGCCCTGCCCCTCCGGAACCCCCGGCTTCAGTGGGGTTGGGTGACCGCACGTGGGTATCTCCTAGGTCACCGGCGGGGAATCCGTCCCCCGCACGCTTCCTCGTTCCTCCTCCTCCCGGCGGCCTGCCGGGCCCCTCCTCCCTGCTCGCGCGCTCCCTCCCTCCTCTTCCCCTCCCCGGGCCGCCTCCTTCTCCTCCTCCTCCTCCCTTTCTCTCCCGATCTGTCTCTCTCCGCCCGGAATCCATTCCGGCCTGGGAGCCGGAGCGGCCAGGCCGCCGTCTGCCCGACCCCCTGGCTGTCCGGCGGTCCGCCCTCCCGTGCGTCCGTCTGCCGGTGCGTCCGCCTGCCGACCCGCCCAGGTGAGCGCCCCCCGCCCCTCCGCGGGCCCCGGGTCCCGGCCGGCATGGGGGAGCCCCCGCCCGGGACCACCGTGGCGTCGGATCGTCGGGCCGCGGGGGGCTCCTGTCCACCCCTCCACCCCCCACCCCCGGGTCCGAGCCGCGATCCTGGAGGGCTGGGCCGGCGCACGGGAACCTGCCCGGCGCGGCCTTTTGTTGTGATGCCGCGGGGTGAGGGGGTTGGGCGGGGGGCTCGGGGGTCCTGTCGGCGCGGGGACCACCTCCGGCTCACCCTTCCCCTACGAGACCCCTGAGAGCAGGAGCCGGGCGAGCCCCCGGGCCAGGTCTAGGCCAAATCTGAAATCTGAGCCTGTCGGCGCCGCCTCTGGCGGTGGCTGCCGGGCCTGGAGCCCCCGGCCAGGGATGGGAGGTGGAGAGGGGGCGGGCAGGGTGGGCCTGGGGGCGCCGAGCCAAGGGCTCTGGGGCCGGAGCACTAGGACCTCCCTATCCTCCTGGGGCTTCGGGTAGGGCCTGGTGCCCCCGGTGGGGAAGTGATTGGGCCACACTGTTGGTCCCCGCTGCCCCCAGCCCCCAGCCTCCAGCCTCCAGCCTCGCCTTTGGCAGGCCCCGCTGGGGCCTGATCAGAAGTTGGCAAAAGTTTTGGGTTTTCTCCACCAGGCCGGGTCCATCACTCTGCCTGGGCTTCGGCTGGGGGTGAGTTTGAGTGCCAAAAGGGCCAACCGCTTGGGCTGCTCTGTGTGGCCACAGGACTGCCTACCCTCTCTGATCCAGGGGTCCTGATCAGTGGCAGGTGGCTCTGTCTGGGACTCCTGGGCTGGTGGAAGGACGGGGATGAACAGAAGAGGCTCACTTGTGGGGTATCAGGTCAGCGTCTGGGGCCTTGAGGCTGAGAGGACAGTGGACAGAACAAGTGAGTCTTGTCCAGTGGGGTCCCTGAGCTTCAGGGCCTCCACAATGGGGGGCCGTGTTTCCTGGGTTACCTGGGGGAGTCCAGGCCCAGCCACAGTGCTGCTGAAGCGGTTTAAGAAGAGGCCAGGCCCGTCCGGTTACTGACCCTCTTCTCGGCCTCCTGGCTGGACCAGACACTGAGACCTCTTGTCTCACTGGGTGACCTGGGTCAAGGGACAGCCTCTCTGAGCCCCCACATGTGGAATGGGGGAATCTACACATAGGAGCTTGGTGTGCAGTAGGTGCTCAATAAATGAGCACTTCACTGGATGAATGGCCTAAAATGAGTGGGGGCTGAGGGTGCAGGTTCTGTGGGGCTTGTGTCCAGAAGAGGATGGATCGGCGTCCGAAAAGCGACCTCATCACTCCTTGAGAAGGAGACAGCTCCAGCACAGTCCTGCCATCCAGGAGCTGTGTGGCCTTAAGCCCACTCACTGCTTCCTCGGGCCTCAATCTTGTTAAGTATAAAATAGGCCAAATGGAGAAACTGAGGCTCAGAGAGGGGACGTGAGTTGACCAAGCCCAGGCAGTTTGAAGCTGGAGTTAGAACCTACCGTTCAGAGACCCCAGTCTGGCTGCCCTTGTGCCCCTCACCAGTGTCGGGGGAGCAGGGGTTTCCCAGTCTGGGACAGGGCCCACAACAGTGTCGGAAAAGACTATACTGATCTATGAGTGATGGCATGGAAGCCACGAGGCCCTTTTGGTGGTGTGGTGATGTGGTGTGCCCTGGTGATGTGGTCTTTCCACCCAGGGAAGTGATTTGCAGTGTGTCACCCCTCTCAGCTGACTGCCTTCCGAGGCCCTCCTGGGTGGCCCCTGGGCTTTTATCCTGAAGGTATGCCTGCAAGCATTGCCTTCTCCTTTCTGAGCTGCTTATCTGTTCTTGCTCTTGAAAGCTTAGCTTCAGGCCCACCTCTTCCAGGAAGGCTCCCCAGCTCTGCCTCCCCTCCCCAGCCTCTTCCTGGAGCATGAATTCCCTCCAGCTCAGAGCATGCTGGCCTGCTTTGGCTTCTTCCCTGATTGTGACCGGGTGGATGGGTGGGTGGGGGGATGTCTGGCTCTCCTAAGCCCCAGGAGCCAGAGAGTAGATGGTTCAGTGACCTGCTGACAACTACCCCCCGACCCCAAACCCCTGGTCTTCAGTTGACCCCATTTTCCCAAACCTGCTTAGATGCAAACATCCATGACCCTGTATGAGGTGCTTTGAACTCAGGCTGAGCTGTGTGATGATGGGGTTAGTAGTGGGAGTTAGTTATAGGAGGCCGCAATCAGGAGGGTTCCAGGAGGTGGTACTCAGGGAGAGCACGAAGTTTGCTCAACAAAGAAGGAGGGAGGGTGCTCTTTCTTTCCTTCTATTCAAACACTTCCCAGGACCCCTGGGGTTGTGGAGTGTGATCAGCCTAGGTCCTTGCTGTGGAATTGTGAACAGGTTCCTGGCTTCCCAGATAGTTGAGTCTAGAGGGTGAGCCAAGTAGCAAACAAGTTACCAAATAAATTAATACATAATCACAGATGTGATAAGCACATAGAGGGGCGTGGGGTGCAGAGGAATCTTGAAGGAAGTATGTAGGAGTTGGCCAGGCATGGAGCTAGGGAAAGGGCTTGCCAGCCAGAGGGAACTGCATGTGCAAAGGCCCTGAGGTGGGGGAGTGTATGTTGTTATGGAGAAATAATGGGAAGGCCTCTGAGTCTAGAGTGTGGAGAATTAAGGGAAGGGGTGAGAGGTCAAATGGGGGATATTATAGGGGTTGTTACCGGCAGGCCTGGACCATATGGGGTTGTGTGGGCCTTGGGGAGGAGTTTGACCTTCATGCTCACACAAGGGGCTAATTGGTGTCCCTTGTGTGAACAGCCTCATGCTGGAGGCCAGGGGTACAGAGCCGTTCAAGGCACTTGGTAGAAATAGATCTGTGGGCTGGACTCCACATATTCTGTGGGGGCCTAGATCAGGAGTCAAGAGGAGGAGGCATTTGAGGCTGGGCTTTGAAAGTCGAGTAGGAGTTCACTGGCAGGAAGGCAGGAGATGGGGGGAGCCTGCTGTTGGGGAAGTGCATGCAGGGCGCTGGGAGGCTGGGAGTGAGATGGGGAGCAGGCAGCGGTCAGCTGGAGACCAGGGGTATGATGAGGGCTCAGGAGTCCAACAGACCTGTGTTTGAAATCTGACTGCACTCATTCTGTGTCTTTGGGTCATTCGCCGTATCTTTCTGAGACTTCCTTTCTTTGTCTTGAAAATGGAGACAATAAATCTCTCTCTCTCAGGTGACAGTTAAAGGAGGGCTGGGTGGCCCCAGTGCCTGGGGCCAGCAGGTGCTCAGGAAAGGGGACCTGCTTTGAGTGGTGTTCCACTGGGCGGCTCAGTGGCCGCAGTGGGTCTGGCCTCGTGGTCTGTGTCGCAAAGGCTTTAAGCAGATGGGCTCGTGGAGCGTGAGAGTGCTGGTCTGGGCAGGAATGGTGGGGGAAAGGCCTCGCGTGTGCTGGGGGATTGAGTCCTGCTCTGCCCTTGCTGTGTGAGGAGGCTCAGCTGGGGAGAGCACCACTGGTCTAGCTCAGCCCAACTTCTCGAAAAGCCTGTCTTAGGTGAGATCCATTTATTTTCCAGATATAAATACTAAGACCCAGAGTGGAGAAGCCTCTTCCTGCTTGGGTCATGTGGCTCCCACACCTCTATCTCCCCTTGGATCCCTACAGCCCTCTGGTTCCCCTGCCACTGCTCTTACCCCCTTATCTCCAAGGTCGACCACTCTGGTTTCCACTCAAGCCACCGGGCGGGGCAGGGAGGCTGGGTACTTCCTCTGGGACACCTCAGTTTCCTCATCTGTGAAGTGGGATAATATGAGTCATGACTCCTAGGATGCTCCGAGGGGACTGAAATAAAGCATTTTGCATACATTAGCTAGATAAATAGGGGTGGGGAAGACACAGACCCGACTCAAGTCCTTCCTCCTCTGGCAGCAGACACCCCCTACCTGTGAATCCGTTTCTAAAGCCACAGACTGGGCCCGGGGCTTACCCTTACTAAGGCCAAAGGGAGAGTGGGATGAGATTGTATCGCCTTTACCTGGGGCTGGCTCTGTGTCACAGCTCGGGGGCCCAGTGCCTGCTTTCCCTGTGGTCACGGCCCCATTCCCACTGTTTGCCCAAAGGAGGCTGGGCCTCTGCACACCTCCCTGGTGAAGACGGAATTCGTTCATTTCTCCCAGTGCCTCGAATCTAGCGGATGCTCTGTAAGTGGCACCTCCTTCTCCCTCCCCCTCCCTTGTGGGGGCTCAGGTAGTCTCCAGTCTCAGGGAGGCCCAGGCCTGCACCCGCTGTGTTGAGAAGCCTTCTGAGGCCCAGTCTTGGCTTCCTGGGAAGGAGCGCTGTGAGGGATTAGTAATGTCTGCCATTGGCAGAAGATTCGAGCATGTTGTACATGCGCCACGGGTTTGTCATGCCTGGTCTGTTCTGATCTCTTTTCACAGATGGGGGAATTGAGGCCAGAAAGACCCAGGACATAGTATCCAAGCCGGGAGAAAAAGGCACATCTTGGGTCTTTTGATCCAGGGCTCTCTCGACTCAGCCAGCCTGCCCCTTCCCCCAGGACAGCCTGGCTGGGGTTGAGTCAAGGGGTAGATGAGCAGGGAGGATCCCAGAACCTGCAGCTGGAAGCAGTACCCCCGATTCCCCAGCTCCCTGCTATAGGACCTTGACTCCCTTCTAAGCTGGGCCTCAGTCCCTCTCCTCCCAGCAGAACTACCCAGAGGAGTTCTGGAATAAAATGAGAAGCATCTCCTGCCCTGGTCCTGTTTCCTCACTGAGGCTCTTGTGGTGGGGATCCTAGCTGGGGAGGTCCTCCACGGCAGCCCTGACCGAGTCCTCTTTGGGCTGTTAGAGACTGTGGGAATGAGTCCTCTGGGTTCTTAGACCCACTGGGCTGTGAGGCCGGCACAGGCCGACTCCTGGTGCCAGGGGCCAATGTCAGGTTGGGGACGGTGTCGGGAAACCCAGCTCCCCTGTCTGGGCCTGATCACCTTCTCTCTGCCCAGATTTGCTGCCCTGCCTTTTAGTTTGTCTGATGTGGGTGTCCTTGTGTCGTGCCCTCTCCAGCCAGGTTGTAGCAAGGTGGCCCAGTCCATCCTTTGCCCCAGTGTGGGTTGGGCAGAGCTTTTGTTCCCATTACACAGTAAAGGAAACTGAAGCCCAGAGGGGAATTGGGCTGGGGCCATGGCCTCCCAGCACAGCCCAGACTTCTGGCTTCTGGGTGATTTGTAACATCTGACTCCCACTGAGTGTGCACCGAGCTTGCCTGAAGTCTTTTCCCAAGGAATAGGGTGGGTGTGTTGCTGGGGGCAGTGGTCCTGACTTTCTGGGTGTCTGGTTCTGGCTGATGAATCTTTATTCAGATCTGGGGTACTGGATCTTGCAGGGAGCCCCTGGCTCCACGGACTGAACTCATGGGTGCTCAGTGGATCCTCGTGGCATGAAGGGAGTCGATGTAGCAAAAGGCTTTTGGAGTCCATTGGTTCTGGGTTCAGATCATGACTCTGCCACTTGCTGGGTAGGATTGTGGGAAAATAGTTGCTTGGGGCCCTAGTGTCTCAGTCTGTGACACAGGGATGACAGTGCCAGGGCCCGCTTTGACACGGTGGTGTGAGGGTCAGGTGGGCTAATGTATGGCTACGTTAGCCGAGTCCACACACGGCTTCGTGGTTCTGAGTGCCTGTGCCCGTGAAGGTGATTCCCTGATGGGGCGGAAATTCTGGACAGGAATTGCAGGCCAGTCGATTGGGGAATCCCTGGGGCTCCCACTGGATGCTTGTGCCTGTGGCAGGCTTGTCCTCTGGGATGTGGCCCAGGGGAAGGTTAACAAGAAACAGATACTTTAAGCGACTGGATGTATTGGAAACCACCAGTGCCATCCAGCCTCCCTGAACCCGGCTCCCGCCTCTGCCCCCCTGTGACGTGCCCACTTGTGGCTGCACTTCCGTTTCCCTTGTTCTCAGGTGGCCTTCTAGAGCACTCGGCCGTCCTTGTGTGTCTGGGTTGTCCAGCCTCTGTGGGCCCACTGTCCAGTGGCCCTCCCTCTCAATACTTGTCTAAGGGGCTCAGATACCTCTGCTTCTGGAACGTTCTTAGTGACCATCCTCTGTGCCCCAACCTGAGTCCATTCTTCCCTGCTCTGCACCCCGCTGCCCCTTCTCTGCCTTCCCTCATGGCGCTGACACATTCTGCCCTAGAGGGCAAGTCATAGGGTTCTTTTTGCCTTGGAGGCAGCACGGCGGGAGCCATCGCTCCGGGTGTTGCCCTTGACAGTTTACAAAGCGCTTTCCACAGCCCCCTGTGAGCGTGCCCGGCAGGGCCGGGAGGGGCACAGAACCGTCGAACTCCTCTTCATTTGGCAGGTGAGGAAACTGAGCCCCAAGTCAGGGTCACCCCAGCTGCTCTCTCTGCTTGCATTCCCCCATGAACCTGCAGTCTCCCGAGGCAGGAACCCCCCTCTCAGAGCCCCACGAAAGGATTTGGAGGTGCAGAGAGGTGAAGTGACTCGTCTGAGATGATGTGGCCTGCAAGGCTGCTGAGCTGGGAGGGTTTCCCTCTAGGGCTCCGGGAAGGGGAGGTTGTGCCCGCATTCCCACCCCTGCTGAGTGGAGAACCAGATGCAATCGTGATCCTGAGACAACGGTGACCAGCCGCTGGGGTGCCTTAAGGAGTCACCGGCTCCCTCAGCACATAGTTGGCCCTGGGTCGGTGCCAGGTGAGTGCCCACGTCTGGTCCTCCCAGCATCCTGTGGGGCAGCCGTTCTGGCCCCATCTCACCTGATAGGAAACTGAGGCTCAGACAAGCAAAAAGACTTGCCCAAGGTCACGCAGTTCATAAATTTGGACCCAGAGCCCAGTGAGCTCTACAGGCCGCCCTGCCTCATCTGGGTCAAGCCTTTGCTTCCTGTCTGACCCCTGACCCTCCTCTACATCCTCCCCAGCGGCATTCCTCCCAGGGCCGTGAGGCCAGGAGACTGCTCTGGGAAGTTACCACCAGCCCCCAACCCCGGGGCTTCTCCTCCACCTCCAACTGCTGTCACCTACAAGCTGTATAACTTTGGTGACTCAGTTCACCTCTCCGTGGGTCAGCTTCCCTACCTGAAAAATGTGCCTGATGACCCACATCATGGGCTTGTTCTGGGATGAAATGAGGTGCATGATGCTCTCAGCAAAGCCAGCATGCAGTGTGCCCTCAGTAAATGTTAGCCGCCATTTTCTTATCATTCGTATGAACTCGAAGAGGAAAGGGTTGACAATCCCATGCTCCAGATAGGAAAACTGAGACTCAGAGAAAGGAAATAGCATCCACCAGGCCAGAGAGGGATGTCACAGCTTCCTGAGGGCACATCCCACTTTCCAGATGGGGAAACTGTCCCCTCCCAGGACTCAGTTTTCTCATCTGTGTAGTGGGTTTGTGCATATTGTGGGGAGATAGTTCTGTTACATCAGACCAGTGTGGTTCCTCAGTCAGCAGCCACCCTAGAGTGGGGGCGGGGGCGGATTAGTCTGGTGGGGGCTGTGCTCTGTGCACTCTGTCCCTGAATTATGGGACAGAGCCTAGGAGGCTGAATCAGGCCTGGCCAGACCTTCTGGGTGCCCTGTGGCTACAGGCCCCCAGGTCCCACCACATCAGCTGGTCTACCCGCCACCTCTTTTGTGTGCCCTGGACAAGTGGCTTCTCTTATTGAGCCTCAGTTTCTCATCTGTGAGATGGGGGACAGGCGTCTTTCTTCACTGAGCTGTTGGGAGGACTGGATAAGCTCATTTCCCCTCAGATACCTGCCCATGCCAGGCTCAGAGAAAGGCCCCAGCTAGTGTTTTGGTTCTGAGCATGGGCAGGACTGTGACTGGTAAGAAGGGGGAGCAGTATTCCAGGCAGAGGACCCATTTGAGCAGAGACGCAGTACAGTTTAGGGAACACCCTTCAGTCAGGTGAGGGGAAGTGGGGGTGGACTGCCACCTACTAGGGCTGGGACTGACCCTGAGGGGAGGGGGCAGGGTGTCCCACACTGACCTTGCTGCCCTCCAAACTTCTGATTTCCTTTCAGAGCCTTGGGAGCAGCCACCTGTGTTCCCCACCCCCTCCTTGCCAGGTGTTCCCGAAGGCCCTGGAACCAGATGAGCCACAGTTCTATTTGGGGACAATTCTGCTGTCCCTGTTTCTCTCCTGTGCCCTAGTTTTAGAAACAACGTGGGTTTGGTTACCAGTTGGCCATTCGCAGCGAGCACCCCCCACCACCACTCCGCCCATACCTTAGATCTGTGGGAAGCATGGGCAAAATAGGGCTCATTACTGCCTCTGGGAGTTGTTCCTGGCCTCTGTCCCTGGATTCTCTGGGTAGGGAGTTGGCAGCTGGACTCTTGATTTCCTGCTGCTGGTGTCTGGGCCTTGTGCTGGGGGCTAGAGATCCCCCCCTGGGACCAGCCTGCTCTCTGATGGAGGTGGACACCGAGCCTGATCATTGCCCTACCGCAGGGTGGGCACCATAGGAACTGTGGCAGCCCATTACAAGTCCAGAAGGGCTCCCTAGAGGAGGTGATACCTGGCTTGAGTCTTAAAGGATGAGCAGGAGCTCCCAAGGAAAACAATGGTGAGGGCATGCCAGGAAGAGGGGAGAACCTGGGTGAAGATCTGGAGGTGGGAACTTACCTGGTGGGTGCAGGCATAGCCTGGGGAGGTGGGGAGTGTCAGCTCGTGGACATGGTAGTTGGAAGGTGACTAGATTGACTAGGCAAGACCTCAGTATCTTGCCAGGCCTTGCTGATGCCTCCTGCTGAGGGTGTGAAGGGAAGACATAGAGAGGGTCAGACCTGGCTCTCCAGCGCTCAGTTACTGTTGCCAAGTGAAGGGAGGCTGGGGTTCCAGATAGGGATCAAGAACCCCTATCTGGGGCAGAAGATAGGGGCTGGTCTAGGGCCTCAGAGGAAGCATACCAGGGAGGACTTCCTGGAGGAAGTGGTACGTGACATACCTGAAAGGAGGATAGCTCTCTGTGGGGAGGTGGAGCTTGAACCAGGGCCTGAAGGTGTGGGATGAGCAGCTCCAAGGAGTGGTAGGGTTTTGACTTGAGAGGTGCTGATGCTCGTCCATGGAGAGCCTGAGCACCTGCCTGGGGAGTCTACATGCTGTCCCTGGGCCTAAGGAGAGACTGCTGGGCAGGACTGATTCATTCGGCATTATGGCTTTAGTGAGGTGGTCCTGGAGAGAAAGTGGGTTCTGGCCAGACACTTGCAGGTTTGGGGTTTATGGGGGAGTGGCAAGGTGAGGGGTGGGGTCCTGACCCCCCACTCTGCCTGCCTGGATATCCTTTCTCTGCAGAAGCCTGCCCGGCAGGAAGTAGTGGAGACATGCCGGGTCCTGGCTGGCTGATTTTGAAGGCACCTGAAACATGGGCTGGGCGTGGGGCAGGGGCTCTGGGGTCAGGGCCTGGCCTCCCTGCCTTGTTGGGTAAACCTTGCCAGGGCAGAGGTCTCCCTGCTTGGGTACGGGGCTAGGCATGGTTTTCCATTTGTGCCTCAAGAAAGGCCCTCCACCCTCTTGAACCCAGAGGGTCTGTACTCCAGACAAGGAGGGTTGAGAACCATGGCTGAAGACTCCAGTGCTAGATGGGCATGGCTGTGAAACCCAGTTGTATTCTTTGTGGGCCGGGAGACCATGGCCAAGTATCTGGGCCATTCTAAGCCTCAGTTTCCCCACCTGCAAAATGGGTGTCACTCTAGAGCGCCCTAGGGCTTAATGAGATTTCAGAGGGCTGTGCCCAACACCATGCCAGCCCCTGGGGTCTGGCTTTGGAGCTGTTGGCCGGTCTGACCAGGGGTGGTGGGACCTGCTGGGCAGCTGAGGGGTGGCTTCCGGTCTGCCCAGGCTCAGCAGAGGCACTGAGGACAAAGCCCCTTTGTGGTGGGACAGATGGAGCCTGGGAGCCCCCCTCTTCGGGCTGCCCACCCCTCCTCCCTCACCCAGTTCTCCCGGGGGAGGGAGCTTCCTCAGACAGAGAAGATGGGAAATGAAAGTCAGGTTGTGCAGGAGGAGAGGCTGAATTGACTGCAGCTGCAGAGGCCAGAGCCTGACTGGTCAGCTTGGGCGGATCCGTTCCTTCTCTGGGCCACCTTCTCAGCGCCCTGGGCATCCCTGGCAAGTCCCAAGCCCCTGTGTGTGCCCTGTTCAATTATCCATCCGTGTAGTCATTCGTCCATCCATCTGTCCATCCGTCCGTCCGTCCGTCCATCCATCGTCCTTCTATTCTACTGTCCATCCATTCAGTAATCACCAGGTATCCCCTCCGTACTAGGCCCTAAGCTTTCATCTAGTGTCCACTCTGGCCGGTTGGTAGCCAGGCATCCCAGCTGTTTAACTATTCTGACTATTCCACCTGCTGCAGGCCTTCAGCTGTGAGTGAGACAGGAGTGGTCCCCATCTTCCTCAGCCCTGTGTTCTCACAGTGAGCTGTGTCATCACAGCTGTGGGCCTTGCTGGGAAGAAGTTAAAGGTCCTCGCTTGGGCTGGGGGAGGTCAAGAGAGGCCCTGTGTGAGGAGGTGGCTTTTGAAATGAGACTCAGAGAGAGGGCAGAGCTGGCTGGGTGTGTTGCCATTTAAACAGGTGGCCAGGAAAGGCCCTCTGAGCCCGTGATGTCTGAGTAAAGCACCTGAAGGAAGCGAAGGAGGGCGATATGTACGCTTCCGGGGACAGCATGGTCTGGGCGGAGGGAGCAGTGGGGGCAAAGGCCTGCGTGAGTCTGTGCACTGGGTTCTCAGGGAAAGGGGAGACAGTGGACAGTGGAGCCGATCAGAAGTGGAGGGGGCGGGGCTTGGAGAGTGCTCTGTAGGTCTTGGGAGGCCCCTGTGAGGACTTTGTCCTTTGTGTTGTAGGGGCTGTGAAGCAGGAGCCCTGGTTAAGACGAACATTCCAGAAAGGCTCTCTGCCCCGAGTTGGCCAGCTTGGAGGAGGAGGCTGGGCCCTGGACTAGGGGGGTGGCCATGGTAAGAGGAAGGGGCTTCAGGATGTGTCTGGAGGTGGGCCTGACAGGACTTGGAACTGCGTTGCATGGGGGCAGAGGGAATCGTCTCTCCTCTCTGGTGCTGCTGGTGATGAGGGGCTGAGTCCCTGCCGCAGACCATGTGGTTTCTGGTTTATGATCGTGTCCTCTCCCCAGTCCATCTGGACGCACAAATTCCCAGCGCCTCCTTCACCTTGTCCCGAGGGCTGGACAGAGCCCTGCAGTTACTGTAGCTCTAAACAGCTGTACACGTCAGGTGAAATGGGTGGGACCCTGCCCATTTTACAGATGAGAAAACAGAGGCTCAAAGTGGTACACCTGCTGCTTGGTTACACAGTGGGGCAGGGTTGGGGCTTGGCCTCTCAGGACTCAGTGGATATGTGGATTTGGGGGACTATGGATCCTGCCTCCCCCGTGCCAGCTAGAGATTCTGGGGGTACCCGAGATTCCTTTCCTGCCCTGATCTATCTTGGGGAGATGGAGGCTGCTCAGTGTGACCTCAGGGGTGGTCAGGAGCCTGGACTGTCACTGGCCACATGACCTGGACCTTGGTTTCCTCTGCTGGGGGTCCCTAGCTCACAGCGGTGTTGGGCGGACGGGAAAAGTGATGCATGTAAAGTGCTAGGCCTGATGCCAGGCTTACAATAAACATTAAGTAATCAGTGGGTAGTTTTATTACTGTTGTTTCTGTGGAGAGTAAGGATGTGTGTGTGGGTCTGGCCTCTGGCTCTGTCCAGCCACAGTGTGGGGCTTGGGGGCAGGACTGCAGCTGGTCTCTTCTAGATAACTCCGCAGGGGATTGAAGGTTCCCCTGGCCCCTGGGGAAGCTGGCCACAGAGCAGCTAGGGACAGAGCCCGGTTTTATATCAGGTGGCCTTCTGCCTTACCCGGCTCCTGCGCCACTCACTTCCTGGCCTTCCCCTTCCCTCTAGGGCTTCTAGGCTGTGGACAGGTGGAGACAGGTCCTAGCAGGAAGGGATCCTGCATGCTGCAAGGCGGGGCAGGGCCTGGAGTCTGGAAAGAGGTTCCCTTCCTGGCCAGGAAGAAACCTGAGAGCAGCAGGGCTGGAATGGTTCTGTCGCTGTGGGGCTGGGATTAGTGGGAGCTCCAGGGTCCACTTAGCCCTTGCCTTCGCTGGGCCGTGGGTTCTGTGCCCAGCAGCCCCCCTGCACCCCTCGGCTGGTGCCAGCCTGAGCCAGCAGCACCCCACCCCGCCCCAGCTGCACTGGCAGAGCCGGTTTGAGGCTTGCCAGCCCTGAGCGTGTCTGCTCCACGAACACAGGACCAGACATGTCTCGGAGGCCCTGGCCTGTGGATGGCCCCTGACTCACTTTTCCCTTGCTCCTTGCTCACTCAGCAAACATCCCCTGGTCCCCGTCCTGTGCCTGGGCCCGTGCCGGGTGGGGCTTGGGGCGCGGAGTCATCTCTGACTTGCCCACTGCCCTGTGTATGTCAGGGGGGTCGGAAGCCCTGCCACAGGGATGCATCAGGCAGTGGCAGGGGACAGGGGTGGTCGGGGTGTAGGCTGTGGGGTGGGACATCTTCATTGTCGGGGCCCTGGGTGGGACCCATCCATCCTTCCTTCCCTCCCCCCATCTCTTCCTTCCTCCTTCCCTCCTTATACTGGAGTTTGTGAAGGGTGGAGACACAGGTGGGAAACATTGGGGGAGGGGACCGCATATGCCAAGTTGAAGGGGCCAGATAGTGGTTACAAGTTGAAGGGAGGGCAGAGGGGTAGGGAGGAAGGAGAAAGCAGCGGGCCTCCATCCTGTGAGCGGCAGTCTTGCCGGCCACCGTCCCCAGCCTCAGGCTCAGAGGCTCCGTCCCTCGGGTCTGGCAGAGGCATCATTTCATGGGTTAAGTCAAGGGAGGGCTGGCCGTCCCGAGCCCCCACATCCAGGGTGGGCCACGTGTGTGGGCTTCGTGGTTGGGGGAGGGGATGGAGCTCAGGACCGACTGTGTGGAGAGGCGAGGCCACCAGGTGCTCCTGCCCACTGGTGTCCCTAGAGGGAGTTCCCGCCTGGGTGTGGGCGGGAGGAGGGGGCGCTCTGTGTTCCCAGAGCAGAGAAGCAGAGCTGCTGCCGGGAGGAGCGAACACTGTGAGCCCCTGTGAGCCCCTGAACGCAGTGGGCAGAGGCCGCTGGCTGGCAGTTGTCCCCCCAAGGCCCGTCAGCCAGTGGGGGTGGGGCAGCTGGGAGCCCAGGAGAGATGACGTGGAGAGGCCTGGAGAAAGCAAACCTTGTCACCTCAGGGGCACGGGGGTGGGGGCAGGGTCAGGAGTGGTATCTGCTAAGGAACCCTTGGCATGTCAGGACGTCTGTCCTGGTCCAGACACGGAGCTCTGAGATGGGGTGTGACTTGTCCAAGGTCACACCGCGATTCTGCCAGAGGCCTTCCATCTTCCCCGGTGCCCACACCCTCGCGGGGGGCCAGACTCGCCACGCTGTGTGACCCGGGCCTGGGCACCCCCTGCACGGAGCCTCAGCTCTTGATCTGTGGAGGGGGATGTCTCACAGAAGCTCCCTGGCACTGAGGCCATGACCTCCTGGCCTGTGAGCCACTCTGCTCACCCCCAGCCTAGGCTCTGGGGTAGGGGCTGGAGTAGGGGGCGTGAAACCTCCCAAGCCCGCCAACCTCCCTGGCCCCAAGATGCTCCTGTAGGCAGGAGGTCCTAGCAGCTCCCTTCCCGTGACTGACTTCTTGGGCTTTAGATGGGGGGGTTGGTGGGAAGTGGGCATGGGCCACTGGAGCCACCCAATGTGTGCCTGTCTTTTTGCCCATTTTGCTGCTGGGGACACTGACTGGCTCCCTTCCTGTCTCTCTCTCTCTTTTTAAAGATTTTATTTATTTATTTGATAGAGAGAGAGATCACAAGTAGGCAGAGGCAGGCAGAGAGAGAGGAGGAAGCAGGCTCCCTGTTGAGCAGAGAGCCTGATGCGGGCCTCCATCCCAGGACCCTGAGATCATGACCTGAGCTGGAAGGCAGAGGCTTAACCCACTGAGCCACCCAGGCGCCCTCTCTTCTTGTCTCTTAATGATCCTGCCTTTAGGCCTTTGCCCTTCTTCCTTCGTCATACCTCCCCTCCCTCTTTTCACACACTACCCAGCCTTTGGACCTCAGCTGTGATATCCCCTCCTCTGGGAAGTCCACCATGGTTTAGGACTGTCCTTGTCCCTCCAGCCTGCTGGAGCTAGAGGTTACTGTGCTTACTGTGGGATGAAGACTCAGTAACCTTACCCTGCCCCCTCACACACCCTAAGGGGCCAGAGAAACCTTCATGGCCTCCTCTCTCAGTTTTTCAGGCATTTTTTAAATTTTTTAAAGATTTTATTTATTTATTTGACAGAGAGAGAGATCACAAGTAGGCAGAGAGGCAGGCAGAGAGAGAGGGGGAAGCAGGTTCCCTGCCGAGCAGAGAGCCCGATGCGGGCCTTGATCCCAGGACCCTGAGATCATGACCTGAGCTGAAGGCAGAGGCTTTAACCACTGAGCTACCGAAGCACCCCTTTTCAGGCCTTTCTGATCTAATTTGCCAGACATATCCTTCTCGGGACCTCCTTCAGACCTCTTCAGGCCTGGGCCAAATACCAGCAGTGACCCAGTTAAGCTGGGACCCACACAGTCAGACCTCTCACTCAATAACCCCCTGTACATCTGACCTTCCTGTCCCAGGATCTTTGCACATGGTGTGTCCACCTCCTAGACTGCCCTTCCCATGCATCCCTATAAGCCAGTGGAGACAGGATGGGCTTTGGTATCACTCGGATCTGTGTTGGCAACCGGGTCTCCACTTCCTGGCTGGGCAACTTCCTTGGAGACTTGATGTCCTCACATGTGACATGAGTGTGGCCATGGCTCACTTCAGGGCTGTTGGGAACATTTGAAGGGGTAGTATGAACCCTAGGTGGGAGGATATGGGAGGGGAAATGTGGCCATCAGGGTGCCCCATTCCACCCCACCAGCCTGCTTTGGATCAGCCGATGACACTGAGTTCTGCTGAGGGAGCCAAGGGGGTCCTAGACGGTACCAAGAAGAGGCTCCTTCCTCAGGCCCTTTCCTGTAAGCAGAAGCTCCGAGAGGGAGAGACTTGCCAGTTAGCAGCTAAGAGATTTTAATCCTATCATTTAATTGGCTTGTGTCTGTTTTCTCATCTGTAAATGGGGTAATGAGAACGGCACACAGTAGATCCTAAATAAATACTAGTTATTCCTACCACCATTGTTCCCATTCCCTCATTCTAGAGCCAGAGTCCTTTCCATATTCCAAACCACTTGCAGGAACATACCCCAGTTTGACAGGTAGTTTTTTTTTTTTTTCTTTTCTTTCTTTTTTTTTTTTTTAAAGATTTTATTTATTTATTTGACAGAGAGAAACACAGCCAGAGAGGGAACACAAGCAGGGGGAGTGAGAGAGGGAGAAGCAGGCTTCCTGCCGAGCAGGGAGCCTGATGTAGGGCCGATCCCGGAACTCCAGGATCATGGCCTAAGCCAAAGGCAGTCGCTTAACCAACTGAGCCACCCAGGCGCCTCAGTTCTTTTTCTTTCTTTTTTTTTAAAATTTATTTATTTGAGAGAGAGAGACTGTCAAATAAAATCTTTAAAAAAGCAAGTTTATTTGCGAGAGAGAGAGAGAGAGAATGTGAGGGAGCACGAGAGGGGGAAGGTCAGAGGGAGAAGCAGACCCCCTGCTGGGCAGGGAGCCTGATGTGGGACTCGATCCTGGAACTCCCGATCCTGGAACTCCCGGATCATGACCTGAGCCGAAGGCAGTTGCTTAACCAACTGAGCCACCCAGGCGCCCCTGACAGGTAGTTCTTTTGTGAGTATGAAAGGAAAGAAGGACTCAGGTGAAGACCTCTGCCTGTGGGGAGCTTGCATTCGAATGTGGGAGGCCGGAGGGGAGGCAGGAATGGGACGCAGTCCCTGTCTTTGAAATGGGAACGTTGGACTGATACCCTTGCTGTGCTCCTCCATCTTCCTCCGTGGACAGGGTGGTGCTGGTGGTACCTTCCCCTCAGGGCTGTTGTGAGGGGGCCATCAGTTGGGGACCCAGCCTCGGTGGTTCAGAAGGACCGTGGCTACTCCCTATGTCACTCACTCCCCCTGTCCCGGGCTCCATTTCCCTGTATGGACAATGGACTGGTCACGGAGCCCTGCTTAGTCCCCAATGTGTGGACTCCCTGCCAGGGCAGCTGAGACCAGTGGCCTTGGAGAGAAGGGCTGACGGTGACCTAGGGCCCGGAGAACCAGGATCCCCATTGGACCCACTTCTGACTTGGATGGTGGCTAGGGCACCCGACTTGGCTTCTCTGAGCCTCCCTCCGTCCCCTCCTCTGTAAGACGGGGCTGGGCCCCCTGGATAGCTGGGTCCTGGTGAGAACCAGGGAGCTAAGCAATAATGGAGAAAATCACGTTCGCGACAGTAAGGGCCCCATTTGTGAAGCATGGTCTGTGCGCTCTGGGCTGTGCATTGATTGGCTCATTTGCCTTTGCAGCTGCCTGGGGATGACCGAAGGAGGCTTTGGTTAATTTACACGGAGCCCTCCCAGGGACCGTGGTGGGGGGCCCCCCCTTTCCCACGATGCTATAGCCCGCCTGAGTCAGGCAGGTGCTTGATGGAGCCTTTCTGGTCCCTCTCTCCAGAGGGAGGACTGACGGCTGGGCTGTTTCACTCCCTACCACCTCCTCCTTCCTCCACCCCAACACATTCCTGATACAACCTCCACCCACCATTCTTCCCCACCCCTGCTTGGGTGACTGTTATCAGGAGACATTCCTGGACAGGCTGAAGAGCTCCCACCTTCTGAGAGGGCTTGTGACCACTGATATAGGTCCTGTTAGTGACTCCCTTGGGGGTGGGACCCTGGGACACGAGGCCACAGAGCCCAGACTGTTTGAGTCTGCTTGCAGTGGCTGCCTCTTATGAGCTCCGTGACCTCAGGCAAGCATCGTGACCTCCCCATGCCTTAGTTTTCTCATCTGCAAAGTGGGGCTGGCCACACAGGGCTATAGTGGGTTCACTGGGCTTCACGCATGGAGTTCCATTCTTAGTATGATGCCTGACACGCAGGAGTCTCTCTGTTCATCAACCAGCCATTGCTGTCATCTGAGAACCAATGGTCCCTCCTTTACATGGGACCCCCAGTTTAGATGGTGTGTGTCTCCCTTCTGTGGGCTTTTTCTTCTCCGGGCCTGTGGGGTGAAAGAGGAGGGAGCTCTTTTCAGAAGTTGAGAACCTGCTGTGTGACCGTAGGCCACACCTGTCCCTCTCTGAGCCTCCTTTTCCTAGTCTGCTCTTTGAGCAGTTGGATGTGAGGTTCTGCCCCAGTCCTTCCCATCACTGTACTGTCTGTAATTCCTCCCTTGGGTGGTTTAGCCACTTGGCTTTTTCCTCTTTCCCACCACAGTGCTTGGCATCTAGCAGGTGCTCAGTTCAGTTTAGTGGAAGGAGCTAACGAATGCATAATTGAGTGAATACTCAGGGCTTTCCAATTTGCCTGCATGGCTCCCTCTGCCAGGAGCCCTGGCCCCAGTCATCTCTGCTCATGGAACTCCTTCTCATCCTTGAAGTCCTTCTCAAATGCTGCCTGTCCCAGCAAGCCTTTCCCGGCTTCTCCTGGTCCAAGAGGATGGTCAGTGCTCCGTGCACATGGTCCGAGGCCCCCTGCTGTCATCTGGTACAATCCACCGTGGTGTACAGGATAGCCTATTGATGAGCAGCAAGGACCGTGCCCCAAATGGGCACCAGGCACAGCAGGGAGCTCTGTGCATGGGCTGTCTTATTTACCCTCCACAATAACCTTGACGATAGATATGATTATTATCCTTCTCTTTGCAGAACACAAGCTCAAAGAAGTGAGAGGACTTTGCCAGCTATGAGAGAGAGTGCACCAGGATTTGAGACCGGGTAAGCCTGTATTTTTTCTTTCTTTCTTTTTTTTTTTTTTTAAAGATTTTATTTATTTATGTGACACACAGAGAGAGAGAGATCACAAATAGGCAGAGAGGCAGACAGAGAAAGAGAGGGAAGCAGGCTCCTCGCCGAGCAGAGAGCCAGATGTAGGGCTCGATCCTACGACCCTGAGATCATGACCTGAGCCAAAGGCAGAGGCTTAACCCTCTGAGCCACCCAGGTGCCCCAAGCCTGTGTTTTTTCTTAAACGGAAAAGAAAAAGCATTAACACACATGATAAAAAAAAAAAAAAGAAAATTCAAAGTACAAAGGAAGACAAGGAAAAGCCTGTCTTGGACCCAGGTCTCCTTGCCAGAGGGAACCGTTGGGAGGGGGGTGGTTCTGGTGTGTCCTTCTAGGGAGATGGAGACATACATAAACGCGTAGCACACATACACACACAGTAGCATTTGGCATACCCCATTCTACACCTGACTGTTTTTTCTTGATAGTGTATGGTGGGGGTCGTTGGGTGCACCTGCTTTCTTTCTTTCTTGTGGTTGCTTTGTCTTCACTGTGTGGATGGAAACCATGCTTTATTTAATTAGTGAAGAATACTTTGGTTGTTTCCAGTCTTTTGCTTCTTTTTTTTTTTTTTTTTTAAAGAATTTATTTATTTTGCCAGAGATAGAGTGGGGGAGAGAGAGAGAGCGAGACTGCACACAAGCAGAGGGAGAAGCAGGCTCCCCGCTGAGCAAGAAGCCCGATGCGGGACTGGATCCCAGGATTCTGGGATCACAACCTGAGCCGAAGGCAGATGCTTAACCAACTGAGCCACCCAGGCATCCCCAGCCTCTTGCTTCTTACAGACAGTTCTGTAATGGAGATCCTCAGTCATACACTTAGTATCCGTCTTGGAAGATTACTCTAGGATTAATCCCAAACTATGGGGTTTGGGATTTTTTTTTTTAAGATTTTATCCATTTGACAGAGAGAAACACAGCCAGAGAGGGAACACAAGCAGGGGGAGTGAGAGAGGGAGAAGCAGGCTTCCCGCCAAGCAGGGAGCCCGATGTGGGGCTCGATCCCGGATCTCCGGGACCACGACCTGAGCCACGGGAGATGCACAGTGACGGCAATTGTCAGATTGTGCTTCCAGCAGGTTGTGTCGATGCAGCCTCGCCCCCCGCCGCCCTCTCCCCTCCCTCTCCCCAGTGTGGGTTGCTGTAGAAATTCGGGGTCTTTGCCAACCTAGTAGTTGAACAGTGGCCCTCTGCTGTAGTGTTTTGTTTTTAAATATCACAGCTTTCCTGAGATATAATTCACATACCAACAATTCAGCCACTTAAAATATACTATTTAATGGTTTTTAGTACATTCACAGAGTTGTGTAACTATCACCACAATCAATTTTGGAACATTTTTACCACCCCAGAAAGAAGCTGTGTTTTCATTAGTCACTCCCCACCCCCCTCAGATGTTTCTTCTCTAACTCCAGGCAACCACTAATCTTTCTGTTTCTATAGATCTGCTGATTCTGGAGCTGTTCTGTAAAGGAATCATACACAGTGTGGTCTTTTGTGTTTGATTTCTTTCACTTAGCATCATGTTTTCAAGGTTTATCCATGTCATAGCGTGTTAGCCGTACACCATTCCTTTTTCTTGCCCAAATAATATTCCATTGTCTGGATATAGTAATCACATTTTATTTGTCCATTCATTAACTGCCGGACATATGGTGGTTTCCATTTTTTGGCTCTTAGGAATAATGCTGTTATGAATATTCATGGAGAAGTTTTCTTTTCTCTTGGGTACATACCTAGAGCAGACCTTCTGAATCATAATGGTAACTGTATTTAATCTTTTGAGGAAATGCCAGGCTGTTTTCCAAAGCAGAAACACCACTGTACATGTCCACCAGCAACGTATGAAGTTTCCAACAACATGCTGTTATCTGTCTTTTTAATTATAGCCTTCCTAGTGGGTGTGAAGGGGTAGCTCATTGTGGTTTTGATTTGCATTTCCTTAATGATTAATGATGTTGAGCCTCGTTTTATACAGTTATTGGCCATTTGTGGTTCTCTTTGGAGAAATGTCTATTCAGATCCTTTGCCCACTTTTTAATGGGGTGTTTGTCTTTTTGTTGTTGAGTTGTAAGTGTTCTTTATATATCCTAGGTACAGATCCCTTATCATATATATGATTTGCAAATATTTTCTCCCATTCTGTGAATTCTTTTTACCTTCTTTTTTTTTTTTTTTTAAGATTTTATTTATTTGACAGAGAGAAACACAGCCAGAGAGGGAGCACAAGCAGGGGGAGTGAGAGAGGGAGAAGCAGGCTTCCCGCCAAGCAGGGAGCCTGATGTGGGGCTCTATCCCGGGTCTCCGGGATCATGACCTGAGCCGAAGGCAATTGCTTAACCAACTGAGCCACCCAGGTGCCCCTCTTTTTACCTTCTTGATGGCTTCCTTTGGGCACAAAGGTTTTTTCTTTTGATGGCATCTAGTTTATCTACCTTTTCTTTTATTGCTAATGCCCTCGGTGTCATATCCAAGAAACCAAGAATATGAAATGTATACCTATATTTTCTTATAGGATTTTTTTCAGTTTTACTTTGCATATTTAGGTTCATGATCCATTTCGAGTTAATTTTTGCTGTAGGATTTGAGGAAGGTATCCAGCCTCCTTCTTTTGCATGTGTTTATCCAGCGTTTCCTGCACCATTTGTTGAAAACATGATTTTTCAGGAGCACCTGGGTGGCTCAGTTGGTTAAGCCACTGCCTTCAGCTCAGGTCATGACCCTGGAGTCCCAGGATTGAGTCCCTCATCAAGCTCGTGAAGTCTGCTTCTCCCTCTGACCTTCTTCCCTCTCATGCTCTCTCTCACTCTCTCTCTCTCAAATAAAAAAATAAAAAATATATATAAAAAACCCCACAATTTTCTTCATTGTGTGGTATCAGTGCTCTTGTCAAAACTCAATTGACTGTAAATCTGAGGGTTTATTTCTATCCCTCAATTCTGTCCCATTGATTTATATGTCTGTCTTCATGCTAGTACCATGGTGTTGTTTGTTTGTATGTTTGTTTATTGTAATCTCTACCCCCAGTGTGGGGCTCTAACACACCATCCCAAGATTAAGAGTTTTGTGCTGTACCGTCTGAGCCAGCCACGTGCCCCCATTGTCTTGATTACTGGAGTTTTTCCCCAAGTTTTTTTTTTTTTTTTTTTTTTTTTTAAGATTTTATTTATTTGACAGAGAGAAACACAGCCAGAGAGGGAACACAAGCAGGGAGAGTGAGAGAGGGAGAAGCAGGCTTCTTGTCGAGCAGGAAGCCTGATGTGGGGCTCGATCCCGGGTCTCCGGGATCATGACCTGAGCTGAAGGCAATTGCTTAACCAACTGAGCCACCCAGGTGCCCCTTCCCCAAGTTTTGAAATTGAGAGGAGTGAGCCCTCAAGCTTTATTTCTCTTTTTCAAGATTGTTTTGGCTATTTTGGGTCCCTTGACCTTCCTTATGAATTTTAGGATCACTTTGTCAATTTTTGCAAAGAAGATAGCTGGGATTTTGGTAGGGATTATGTTGAGTCTGTAGATGAATTTGGGGAATACGGCCATTTAGCCATGTTTAGTCTTCTAATCCATGAACATGGGATGTCTCTCCATTTATTTAGATTTTCTTTAATTTCTCTCAACAATTTTTGAAGTTTTTGGAGTGTAAATTTTGTACTTCTTTGGTTACTCTTATTCTTAAATATTCCTTTGATATTGTAAACTGTTTTCTTAATTTTATTTTTGGATTATTCATTGCTAGTGTTTAGAAATATGATTTATTTTTTACATATTGATCTTATACCTTGGAACCTTCCTGAACTTGTTTATTCTGATAATTTTGTAGTGGAATCCTTAGGAATTTCTGTATATAAGATCATGTCATCTTCAAACAGCAGTAGCTTTACTTCTTCCTTTCTAATATGGTTGCCTTTTATTTCAACTTCTTCTCTGTTGCTCTGCCTGGAACCTCCAGCCCAGTGTTAAAGAGAAGTTGTAAGAGTGGATATCCTTGTTTTATTCCTGATCTTAGGGGGAAGGCATTCAGCTATTCACCTTTAAGTATGATGTTAGAGTTTTTCACAGTTACCCTTAATCAGATTGAGGAAATTCACTTCCAGGGAATTTGTTGAGTGTTTTTATCATGAGAGAGTGTTGGATTTTGTTAAATAGCTTTTCTGTATCTATTGAGATTGTTGTGTTTTTGTCCTTAATTCTGTTTGGAATGGTATATTACATTAATCAGTTTTTAGGAAGTTGAACCAACATTGTATTTACCTGGTCATGATACATAATTCTTTTTATATGTTGCTGAATCCAGTTTGCTAATATTTTGTTGAAGATTTTTATATCTTATATTCATAAGAGATAGCAGTCTGTAGTTTTCTCCTGTTTTTCTTTTTTCTTTCTTTTTTTTTTTTTTAAATGATGCCTTTGTTTGGTTTTGGTATTAGGGTAATGCCGGCTTCTTAGAATGAGTTGAGTGGTATTCCTAGTGAAGATTAGGTATTAGTTCTTCTTTAAATGTTTGGTAGAGGGACACCTGGGTGGCTCAGTTGGTTGGGCGACTGCCTTCGGCTCAGGTCATGATCCCAGAGACCCGGGATCGAGTCCCACATCGGGCTTCCTGCTTGGCAGGAAGCCTGCTTCTCCCTCTCTCAGTCCCCCTGCTTGTGTTCCCTCTCTGACTCTGTTTCTCTCTGTCAAATAAATAAAATCTAAAAAATAAATAAATAAATAAATAAATGTTTGGTAGAATTCACCAGTGAAGCTATCCGGGCCTGGGTCTTTATTTGTAAGATGTTTTAAAATTATTCATTCAATCTCTTTACTTGTTTTGGCTTTATTCAGACTTCCTATTTCTTCTTACTTTCTGTAGTTTGTGTTTTTTTAGGAGTTTGTCCATTCATCTGAGTTATCTTATTTGTTGGGAGTAGGTTTGTTTATAGTATTACCTTATACCTTTCTTTATTTACGTAGGTTTGTAGTATTGTTCTCTCTTTCATTCCTGATTTTGGTAGTTTGAGTCTTCTCTTTGATTTTCTTGTTCAGTGAAGCTAAAGGCTTGTCAATTTTGTTGATCTTTTTAAAGAACTAACTTTTGGTTTTGTTGATTTTCTCTGTTGTTTTTCATTTTCTATGCCCTTAATTTAGGCCCTAATCTTTACTTCTCTCCTCTCCTTTTACTTGCTTTAGGGTTAATTTGCTTTTGCTATTGTGTTAAGGTGGAAGGTTAGGTTATTTGTTCGTGATCTTTCCTCTTATTTATTTATTTATTTATTTTCTTTCTTCTTTTTTAATATAGGCATTTACAGCTATAAATTAACCTTGAAGTTCTTCTTCTACTGCATTCCATACATTTTGATATGTTGTGTCTTCATCTTCATTCACCTCAAAGTATTTTCTATTGTTTTGATGATTTCTTTGGCTTATTGGTTATTGAGGAGTGTATTAACTTTTACATATTTGGAATTTCTGTTACTGGCATCTTAATTCATTATATTGTGGATAGAAACATACTTTTTAGATTTCACCCTTTTTGAATTCATTGTGGCTTGAATATGGTCTATCACAGAGAGTGTTCCATGTGCCATGTGCCCTTGAGAAGAATGTGTATTCCCTGTGGTTGGGGAAATTGTGTACTTTTAATTTACATAATCTTATAAGTGAGGTGAGCATCTTGTCGTGTGTTGAAGAGTCATTTGGTGTGCTATAGACTATCAGTGATTATTTTTCTTATTTTGTGGGAGTTCATTATATATGAAGGGGAAAACCCTTGTCTCCCATATGAGTTACAGATATTTTTCTTAGTTTGTTGTTTGCCTTTTGAATTTGATTATGATATTTATTGCAGACATTTTAAATGTTTATGTAGATAGATTTATCATTTTTTAAAAAATATTTTATTTATTTGACAGAGAGAAACACAGCCAGAGAGGGAACACAAGCAGGGGGAGTGAGAGAGGGAGAAGCAGGCTTCCCGCCGAGCAGGGAGCCCGATGTGGGACTCGATCCCAGGTCTCCGGGATCATGACCTGAGCCGAAGGCAGTCGCTTAATCAACTGAGCCACCCAGGCGCCCTCGATTTATCATTTTAAGAATGATTTTTAGGTTTTGTCCTAAGAAATGTTTTTCCCATTTTCAGATTAGAAAATTTATTCTCTGCTTCCCTTTTTAAGATTTTTGGTTTCATTTTTGTGTCTTAAATCTGATTGATCTAGAATTTATAGGCATATGGAGTAGATGTGAAATCCAACTTTGTTTTCTGGTGGCAGGTCATTGATCTCAGTTCTATCTTAGAAATAATCTACCTTTTGGGGCGCCTGGGTGGCTCAGAGGGTTAAGCCTCTGCCTTCAGCTCAGGTCATGATCTCAGGGTGCTAGGATCAAGCCCCACATTGGGCTCTCTGCTCAGCAGGGAGCCTGCTTCCTCCTCTTTCTCTGCCTATGTCTCTGCCTCTTGTGATCTCTCTCTCTCTGTCAAGTAAATAAATAAAATCTTAAAAAAAAAATCCCCCCTTTTTTGCACGGGCACGAAATGCCATCTTTATCCTGTATGTCTAGGGCAATTTTTGGACGCCCCTCTCTTCTGTTGCATTGATTTGCCTGTTTTTGTGCTAATTATAGTAATTTTCACTGTCTGGTCAGGCTTTTTCCCCATCATTACTCTTTTTAGGATTTTTCTGGCTACTCATATACATTTATTTGTAACTTTAAAATTGATATACCTAGATTAAAAAAAAAATTCTGTTGGGTTTCTTATTGAGATCACATTCAATTTTTAGATTAATTAGGAAGAATTGATATTTTCATAATGCTAAGCTTTCCTTGATTTTCTTTTCTTTATTAAAAGAGATTTTATTTATTTGAGAGCGAGCGAGCGAGCACACGAGCGTGAATTGGTTGGGGAGAGGCCGTTGGAGTGGGTGAGAGAGAATCCTTGGGCCAACTCCGCACTGAGCGCAGATCGGATGCAGGGCTTGATTTCATGACCTTGAGATCATGACCTGAGCCAAAATCAAGAATACCTTGCTTTTATTTTCTGATTGCTGTTGGTATATAGATACATTGTTGATTTGGGGGTATGAACTTTTAATTTCCTTCCACTTTACTTAATTTGCTTTTTGCTTCATAGTTTTGCAACAGATTCTCTTGGATTTCCCAGATCTGCACTAATGACATCTGCAGATGATGATCCTTGTCTTCTCTTTTCTAATTTCATTTTATTACTTCCATTTCTTATTCTTAGCTCATTGGATTGGCAAGGATCTCAGAGCAAGGGTAACTAGTGGGCATGCTTGTCTTTCCTGGACTCTTTCCTTGTGAAGTGGCTTTTCTAGGCCTGGGATCCTAATGACCTCCAGCCTATGGTCCCTCCACGGCTGTGCACTGAGCTTGGCAGGTAGTCCGAATCTGGGAAGCCGTTGCCTCATTGTAAGAGACATTAGCAAGGACCTGGGGCGCCCAGGTGGCTCAGTCGGTTGAGCGTCGACTCTTAATTTTGGCTCAGGTCATGATCTCAGGGTTGTGAGATTGAGCCCTGTCAGGGGCTCCATGCTTGGGGTGGAGTCTGCTTGTCCCTCCCCCTCTGCTCCTCCCCTCACTTACGTGCGCGCGTAAAATAAATACATAAACAAAACCTTAAAAAAAAAAGAGCATGGATCTAAAAAAGGTCTTCCACAGTAACGATGATGATAGCTAATATTTATGGAGCACTTCCTATCTGCTACGCCCTCTAAGTATTACCCCTATGTTTTCTTATAACAAGGCTAGTTATCTGGGAACAATTACACTGATTCCCGTTTTTGGGAAGGGGTGGGCTGAGACCCCCTTGAGGCTGCCTGGCTAGGAATTGGCAAGCCGGACTTGAACCTGGTGTTCTAGCTCCAGCCCCGTAGTTCTGTGATGCTTCTGTTTCCTCAGAAGGTCCAGAGTTACCGTTGGTGACGTCAGAGCTTGGCCTCTGAGCCCCGTGTTGCCTCTGGCTCAGGGAGGCGGAGCTGGTGGAGCAGTGGATGCACCTGGAGGAGTGGGGGCCGCCTGCACGGTGGGGGGCACACCAGAGGTGCCTTCGGGTGCCACCCTCCTAGGCCTGGAGCATCCCAGCCCCCGTAGACTCACTTGCTGTGAGGCCTCAGGCGAGGTTGGGCTTCTCTGACTGTGGTTAAGTGGGCGCAGTCACAGTCCCTGCTTCCTTGTGCTGTCAGGGCAGCTGAGTGTCAGCCGCAGGTGAAGTTCTCAGCTCTATGCTCGGCATTCAAGGCCTTGACACCTAACACCTGCCTCCTCTTATCCCCTGCAAGGTTAGAATGGCCACAAACACCACCGTGTGCTGCTTCTTGAGCACTTGTTCTGTGCCTGGCCCGTGGCCTCTCTCGTTTGATTCTCATATGTTAGGTTGATTATTATCCCCATTTTAAAGATAAGGGGGCTGAGACAAAGTGACTTGTCCAAGAAGATTGAGCTAGTAAGTAGTGGGGGCAGGATTTGAACTCAGGCCTGCCCGGATTCCTCACTCTCAAGTCCTAATCCCCTGGCCTCCCTCTGCCCTTAGAAGAAGTGGAAGTGACGCTCCTCAGAGTAGGGGAGGAGGGGCGGGTGTGCTGTGAGTGAACAGCTGTTTATTCCCCAGGCTCTGCCAGAAGCTGTGAACATCTGTGTGCCTGGGGAGGGGACACGGGCAGGTCAGGAGGGGAGGGACAGTGTGGTGCCCTCCCGCAGAGGGGCCGTGGGAGAGGGCAACGGCACCCACTGTGCCGGGCCGGGTGGACCCTGGGGAGCAGTTTAGGCCTCATCCAGAGGGGAGTCATGGGAAGCTCTTCAGCATGTGTGTGGATTTTTTTTTTTTTTAAGTCTCATTAAAAAACAATTCCTGACAAAGTAAATTCTAAATGTCAAGTGATATAGCACATAAAGTAAAAAAGGGATTTTCCTCTCCCTGCCGTGCACCTTTTGGATGGAACACCGTGAAGAATTTGGAATCCTTGCAGAACTTTCTCTGCACCTCGACAGCAGGTGCACATGCTGTCGCGCGCACACACACACACACACACACACACACACACACACACACACGCCAGCTTTCTTTACAGAGTCATCGTAGCTCATGCACCCTCCACACAAGCACCGCACCAATGCTGTGGCAAGTGCTGGCTCCTCCCCTCTCACCAACGCCGGGACATAGGGAGCGTTGTTGTCCCCCTTTTCCAGTTGAGGAAACAGGTCCCGAGAGGCCCAGAGGACATTCTGCAGTGGCCAATCGCTCCCTTTGCCTACCCATGTGTCTCCTTCAGCCGCGCTGTTCTCTTTCTCCGGCTGGTCAGCTGCACGCCTGTCCCCGCGGTGCACAGACTGTCATTTGCTCACCTGGCTCCCCCCTCATGGTCACTTTCCTGGAGTGTGCGAAGCAGAGGCAGCCCCCGTCATCTGCCTGGCTTACAGAGATGCCTCTGGCTGCAGGGAGGCAGGTGCACCTGTGGGCCGGACTCCAGCGTCCAGGCCCCCGAAGACAGGAGCCCGGCCGAGGGGACTGACACGGGGTTGGGGGGAGGGAGATGTTTCGGGAATATTTGGAGACGTGGGAGAACCAGCGTGGAGATGGTGACACGGGACGCAGGGTGGGGATGCAGCTTTGGGGGGAGATGCCAAGTCAATTGGGGACCCCTGGAGCATGAAGGCCTAGGTGGTGAGAGGGTAGTGTTGCTGACCGGCTTCCTGGTGCCTGTCAGGCACAAGCCCTCAGTCTGGGACTGTGGTCAGGAGCCTGAGGTGAGGTTAGAAGTGGCTCCCTGAAAAAAAAAAAAAAAAAAAAAGAAGTGGCTCCCTGGAGGAAAGGGGCCTCCTTCCTCTGGGAACCTCAAGCACCCCCAGTACGGCAGTCTTACCACTTCCCCTGGGCTCCCCAAGGATCTATCTACCTCAGAGTGTGCGAGTGGCGGAAGAGATGTGGGATTGGTTCCTCTCAAATGGGCAACTCATGGTGACTTGGCGTTTGGGCCCCGGAGACAGGGCCTGCCTCCAGAAAGGAGCCTGGGGTCTGGGAGGGTGGTCTCTCCCGAGGTCGCACAGCGTGACAGCAGCACTGCAGGGGCTAGAACTCACCCTAAATATGCCTGTCCTTGCTTTGAGCACACTCTGCTTTGTCAAAGCTGGAAACCTCTGGCTTTTTCTAGGAGAGCGGGCTGGGCTGCCTTCCGTGCCCATGCCCTATCCGCCAAGGGCATCTGGCTGTTCAACGTAAGAGATGTCCTGAGGACACGAGGTGGGGCCACAAGTTCCCCCAGCAGCCTCCATGAGCAGCCCCTGATTCCTTTCTGCCCAGTGTGGTTCCCTGTCCCCTCTCACCCTCGAGGGGTGACCTCACACAAGTTCCTCAACCTCCCTGTGCCTTAGTTAGCTCAGTGGTAAAGCAGGAACACTACGAGTATCTGCCTTCTAGATTATCATGAGAGTTTGACCCATGAGTACTTGCAAACTGCTTGGAGCAGGGCCTCGACAAGGTCCGGGCCCTGGGAGTCTCTGAATACCCAGGAGTGATGCTTGGTCTCCACAGCGTGACGTTGTTGAAACAAAGCAAGATGCAAATCGTGTCTGTGCTCATTTAGTCTTTGGTCAGTTCTGCAGATATTTCCAGAGCAATTACTAGATGCCAGGTGTGTTCTGGCCACTGGGGAGGTGGAGGTGGATATGACCCAGGCCTGCCTCCAGGGAGCCCCGTTTCGTTTAGTCATAGGTTCCTGTGATGCCCAGTTGCTTGTCTTCCCGGGGCGGGGCGGGCAACGGGCCGCTCTGTCCTGAGCATGTTCCGTGTGTCTTCCTCGCTGATTCTCCCAACAGCCCCGTGACATGAGCACTGCTATTCTTCGTGACTAACAGAGGAGGAAACTGAGGCACAGGGTGGGATTCAAACACTCTTGAACTCTAGCTCTTGACCTCCAGACGCCTGCCTCTCCACAGACACGTGTTACTTGTATAATCAGACTTAACCACCAACAAAACAAACAGAATAGAAACCCCACAAACCAACAAACATCGCAGCCGGAGACCAGGCCACCTTTCCTGGGTGTGGAAGGCTCTCTTGTACTTCTTCTGAGTGCCCTACTGGGAGTGGTCTTGGTCGGTGTAAGAGTTTGGGGCTAAGAGCTGTCTTTTTTCCCCTCACCCTCTCCCAACAGGGCACATGCATTTTCTAGGTGCTGGGCGGGGGGCATTGTTCAAGGCCCAGGCCTGGCTCTCCCTCTTTCTCCACAGCATACCAACCAGTGACTCTTTCTCTTTTCCTGGATTACTTCCAGTGACAGGGGGCTCACCCTTCATCATTTAGTTCATTCTAAAGAAAGTTCAGGCTCCTAGAGAGTTCTCCGTTTAAAAATTTTAAAAAATTATACTTAAAAATATACTTTTTATTTCTTCTGAAGTCCCACAAACAGGTATCCTGCTAGCGCGTGTGTCCTCCAACACAAGGCCTGGCCACTTCATCTCTGTGTCCCTCTGTCGGCTAGCATATCACCTGCTGCACAGTCACGCTGTGAATACTGTTCTAGGGAGCCATTGAATAGACGATGCCGTGCTTGGGGCCCAGCCTCCATCAAGCCTGGGGCTGCGGGAAACTGGGTCAGTAGGACCCACGGGACACCAACTATATGAGTGCTGATATGACCGCAGTGGGTTGGGTTGCCATAGAAATTGGTCTTTGTCCCCAGGCTTGTTTGCTGGTCCCTCAGGAGGCCCTGGTGATCCCTTGGGCCATTGAGCAGGGCTCCTCATGGCCTCTCCAGCCCCACGTTCTCAGAGCTGGATGAGACCCAGGGAGCAGGCTGGCCATGCCCACATTATGCAGCCCAGCAGTCTGAGGCCTGGGGGTTCAAGAACTGGCTAAGATTCCTGTAGGGAGGAGAGCTTGCATGCCTGGGTTTGGTGCTCAGGGCTGGTAATCTTGCCTAAGGTGTCAAGCAGCCAAGAGCACTTTTCCTCCTCCATGGGTTCCCAGAGGAAATTCTGGACTGATTCCAGGGCCTCCAGCCTTCCCTGGAGAATATTCCAAACCCACCTTGCCAGTATGTCCAGAACCACACAGTAGCAATCATAGCTGATGTGGTCGGGTGACCTGCTGTGTTCTCAGCAGGAACATACTTGCCTCACTCACTTACTACCCCGATGACCCCATCCTTTCTAGATGAAGAAAGAGGGCACAGAGAGGTTAAGTCATTTGCCTGAGGTCACTCAGCCAATTAGGGGTAAAGGTTGGATCTGAGTTTGGGGAGTCTGGCTCCAGAGCCCACTCTTAACCACTGTGTCATACCTTGTCTTGCTCATGCTCATAACGTGCTTTGGGAGGGTTGAAGGAAGGGAAGGTCTGAGAAGCTCTTAGCTTTCGGAGTCAGAGCCTGATAAATTGTGACCCAGGAGTCAGAGCCATGGCAATTTCTCTTTCTAATCATATCCACACAACAGCTCTGAGAAGTCTGCTTTATTCTTGTTTTGCAGATGAAGACGTTGAGGCCCAAAGAGGGGAAGTGAATTGCTTAGAGTCACATAGCGGGCAGAAGTGGAGCAAGGCCTCTAGTCCAAGACCTCTGACTCCACACCTGGTGTTGGTGCTGAGACCCGCCCCCCCCGCCAGGCTGCTTCCCAGATCCTCTGGGACAGCCCCAGCCTTCCACCAAGTGAGGTGATGACCCATCAGGGCTGCAAGATGAGGGAGGAGGGAGGGGTGGCCTCGATGGGTGGGAAGACCCTGGCCAGTCTCACTGGGAAGTTGGGGCCAACCAGGATCTGTGGATTGGGAGGTAGGAGGCAAAAGGGGGTGGCAGGGTGGTGAGTATTCCTGAGGAGTTTTCAGTTTGCTTTTTTTCTGAGCCATGTGTTATCAAGGAGAGGCACAAAAGTCAGGGGGACTTGGGCCAGAAAGGATTTGGGGAACACATCCCAGAGAGGTGACTTTCGAGCTGAAAACTGGAGGCAAGAGTTATTCTGGTGAAGGGGTCAGGGAACAGCATTCAGGCAGAGGGAACAGCATGTGCAATGGCCCTGTGGCTGGGGTCAACCCTTCTTACTGCTTCCTGCTGTGTCCCTGCCTTGGTTGCAACTTTGACTACCTTTCACCCTGGTGTGAAACCATTTTAGTCAGTCCTGTATTTGCTCTGCAAACCCTCAGTGAGCCCGCTCCTGTGTGTTGTGTCTGGGATATAGACATGACTCAGATACTATCCTGGCCCATGATGGACAGAAACTGACTCAGGGAGGTGGGGGAGGTCAGGGCTTCTGATTATGAGTCCTTTCTTTTGTGCTTGGCCCTGTACCAAGTAAGCTACTTATGGGTTCCATCATTATCCCTGCTTTACAGATTAAGAAACTGAGGCTCTGAAAGTCGAACTTACCCAGAGAGGCTAGTAGCCTTCTTTGGGCCTCAGTGTCCTCGCCTGTAGAATGGGTGGGGGAGTGGAGACTATCTAATTTGGGCCCGGCCTGGCAGTCCTTCACCCCAGTGTGTTTCCTCCTGTCCAGCCAGGACCATGGGCAGCAACAAGAGCAAGCCCAAGGATGCCAGCCAACGGCGCCGCAGCCTGGAGCCCGCTGAGAACACCCATGGTGGCGGCGGGGGGGCCTTCCCCACCTCACAGACACCCAGCAAGCCAGCCTCTGCTGATGGCCACCGAGGCCCCAGTACGGCCTTCCCCTCTGCAGCTGCCGAGCCCAAGCTCTTTGGGGGCTTCAACTCCTCAGACACAGTTACCTCCCCGCAGAGGGCGGGGCCGCTGGCTGGTCAGTGGGCCTTGGGAGTGTGGGTGCCTGTGGGCCGGGCCTCTCTGGGCAGCTGCTTTTCTTGCTGAAGGGAAAGAGTCTGTGGGTTTCTTGGGTTTGGGGACTGTCAGGAGTTTCCTGGAGGCTGTGGGTGAGGAAGGGCTTTATAAACTGGAAAATATGGTACACATCCATTGCCTTTGAAGGTGAATCTAAAGTAGAGTATAAAGGGGTCTAGAGATGGGGGACTGTAGTGGGGATCTGAGGCCAGAGGGTCAAGGGACTGTTTGCTCAGGGTAGCGTGGGGACCGAGCCTACTTTTTTGCTCTGGTCAGCCCAGAGGTGGGTCAGGTCAGGAGGCCTTGGGTGGCAGAGGGGGCAAGGGAGGTTAGGAAGGAGTTCTCTGGTCCTCAGGGGCTTGGTCCAACGCCGCGATGCGCCCCTGCGCCCTCTGCTGGCGCTTCGGGGGAATGGCAGCCCCAGGCAAGGAATGCTTAGAGATAGATGCCGACGAAGTCTGAGAGACACACAAAGAGCCACACGCGCAGTCAGCGACTCCTAGGATTCCTATGCAGACACTTAAACAAGCTGAGCTGGAGACACCATCAGAGATACTCACAGACACACCATATACCTAGAGACCCACTTCGGGACACCTGGATGGGCACAGACACACAACTATGCAGATGTATGCAAATACAAACACACATGCACAAATAACTCCATACTCCCTGACACACAGGGTACAGACACAGGCTCAGCTAGCCACGCCATCACTGATACCCAGAGGCTCCCAGGTGCACACACATGGAGTGAGAACACACATGCACGTGGACACGGGGACATGCACAGATGCCTTAGACACAGACACACCCCCAAGCGAGATAGACAGACCCACAGCTCACCCATTCCTTTGTGGTGCCCCTTCTGTATGCTGGGGACACAGGAACATGCTGAGTGTGGGGGAGAAAAACAGAGCTAGGCTTAGAAAATGTGTAGGGTGTTCGAAGGGGGGGCTGCTGGAAAGGAGCCAGAAGGGCAGGGAGGGGTCTTCGATGGGTGTGGGGTGAAGGTTGTGGTTAAAATGGGGACAGAGAGGGCCTCTTGGAGGGGAGAGTACCTGCAACCAAGATCTCCCCAGATATATCAAGGCAGCTGGTCACACAGAGACACACAGAACAACCCAACCAGGCGCAGGCTCCTTCGTTCACTGGTTCATTCACCCACAATTGCTTCTTGAGTGCCTACTGTGTGCCGGGCTCTGGGAACAACACAAAGATGCCTGGTATTAGGGGGTTCTGGGTCCGCGGGGAAGCTGGGCACTCCCCCACAGCTGACACTCAGGATCAACTTAGAGCCCAGTGGGGACATGCACATGTGAAGAGATGCAGGTCCTGCCACCCTTACGGTGGGGGGGAGGGGCAGACACACGCACGTAGGTGGACCCGCTGCAGGCCTACCCTTGTAGGGGTGATGGCGCCTCTGGGCTGGGCTGTGATGGGTGTGGGAAACTCCTGTCCATCCTGACACACCCCACCCCTCTCCACAGGTGGAGTGACCACCTTTGTGGCCCTCTATGACTATGAGTCTCGGACAGAGACCGACTTGTCCTTCAAGAAAGGGGAGCGACTCCAGATTGTCAACAACACGTGAGTGACCCCCTTCCCCATCTTCCCTAGGGACCCTATCCCCCCAGACCTGGTCTTGGGCCAGCACCAGGGGCGGTGCGGTGGGCAGCAGGCATGGCTAGTGTCAAGGCTGGCCGAGGTCCAGGGAACCACCCTGGGCTGATGGAAGAAGAGACAGGTGGTGGTGGTCAGGGCTCTAGGGATCCTGGCAGGGATCCAGGCTCAGTAACTTAATAGAACACAGGGTCCCAGACCTCACAGAGGGGTATATGGTGAGGGCAGGATGGGGCCTAGGATCCAGGACTGCAGAAAACAGGGTCTCAAGCTGGAGGCTGTGCCCACAGAGGTGCCCTCTTTAGGGACCTGGGGTTGGAGGGCCTGGGGCAGCTGGTTAACTGCAGGGGGTGGGACCCAAATTGGGAGGGGGTGGGGCACCCATACTGGGGGCTCAGCTTGAGGGGGCTTATAACTGGGCATGGGGATGAGACAGTGGGAGGGGCTGTGGACGTCTGGTTCACCTCCAGAGCCTCCAGCCTTGGGGTGGGGCATCCTAGGGCCAGGCTGGTTCTGGGGCCCTGTGGGCAGGGGAGCAGGGGCAGGAGTGATGAACTAGTAAGGGATGGGTAGGGTTCTAGCCATGGGGTGGGGGTCCTTCCTCTCCTTTTTCCTCCTCTCCTTTCCCTGTCAGGACTGTGCCGGGGTGGCGGGTGGGTGCAGGCTTTGGGCCAGATGCCCCCAGGTGAGGGGTGGGGAGCTTTGCAGTGGGGAGGGGGCTGCTCCTGTAGGCACTGCCAACAGAGGGCGGGGCAGAACTCAGCACCTGCTGCATTCCTGCCCTTGGCAGGGCCTGCTGTACCCCCTATCCTCAATTGGACCCCCCCAATTCCTGGCTCCTGCTTGCTCCCTCCATCCCCCTCTCAGCTTCTCCCTCTCTCTGCTTCTTTCTTGCTGGCCCTTAGGAGGAAAGTGGATGTCAGGTGTGTACTGATTTCGCAGGCGGCGGGCCGGGGTCGGGGGGCTTCGCTGGTGAAAGGGGGAGGTGGGGCTGCTGTCTGCACGTGCCTCCATCGCATGTCCCCGCCTGTGGGTCCTGACTCTCCTGGCTGCCCCCCCTCCAGCTTCCCCAGCTGAGGCCCTACCCCTAGCCAGTGTGACCAGGTCTTGACCTTGACCCTGGGCTGAGGTTGGGGAGGGTCCTCCCGTCCCCCTGTCACTCATCATATCGTGCCTCCTCCCCATCCACCTTCCTGCTAACCTGCCCACTCTCCATCCTGCCGGTTGGCCTCCACTGAGGGCCAGCTGCATGCGGGGTCCAGCACTGGCCCCCGTGTGAGGCCTGGGTAGAGAAGGGGCCTTCCCAGAGCCAGCCTGCTGGGGGACCCAGCTCCAGTCCAGACCCAGTGACAGGCAGAGGGCAGGGCCAGGGTCCGCTCGGGCATGTGGTCCCTGCTGTATGACCCCCTCTAGTGGGGACTGCAGGGACTGGAAGGTTCAAGGAAGGACCGTGATGGTCTGTGGCCGATGGAAGTGGTGGAAGGCAGTCCCCGTCAGAGGGGCAGCTTGTGGGAGGGTGAAGGGCTGGAGGGGCCGGGAAGCCCTCAGGGATGTGGAAGGGCCAGAAGGGGCTGAGGATAGAATAGAATTGGTCCTTGAGCATCCTCAAAGCCCCGGCCAAGGAGGCTGGACATCAGCAGCTCCAAGTGTGTCTTGCTCGTTCATGCCTCCCTACTCTTGTGCATGCTGTTCCCTCTGCCTGAAACACCTTTCTCCCGTCCCTGCCTGGCAAACTCCTATTCATCCCTCAAGATCCAGCTCAGGACGGCCTTCTCTGTGAGGCAAAAGGGAAAAGAGGTGCCAGGTGCTGTGCCAGGCGTTTCTACCCATGTCCTTATATTCACTCCTCCATGCAGTCCTGCCAGGGCTCTGGTGACGGGGGAGGGGCTGTCTCCATTTTGCAAGTGAGGAAACTGAGGCTCCGAGATGTGAAGGCCCTTGACCAAGGTCACACAGCTAGCAGGTGGCAAAGCCGGGATGGGAACTCAGGCAGCAGCTCTCTCCCCATCTTTCCGTGCCTCGCGTGTCAGCATCCTCATGCCCCTCGGTGCACCTGCGGCTCCAGCAGTCTGCCTCTGCCTCCCCCAGACTGGGAGCTCCCGGGGGGCTGCTCGCAGGTCTGCTACCTGCGTGGGTCCCCATATCACCTGTCGCTCAGCACAGCAGGGGCTACCTCCCTGGAGTTGCCGAGCAAGATGAATGACTAATAATTGGCCTCCGTTTCCTGTGCCCCGCGTGCCAGCCTGGTGTCGTGGGGGCGCCTTATTTATATGGCGCCATGGCCCCAGGAGCTGGAAACTCTGATTTGCTTTATTTTGCGTAGGAGGAAACTGAGGCCCGGGTGGCGGGGTGAGGTGACTTGTTCGAGGTCACACGTGGTGGCAGAGCGGGGAGGGACAGGCAGGCCCTCATACCCATGGCCCTTGCAGGAAAGGCTCCTTAGTGGCTTGAGGAGTCAGGGGGAGGGGGAAGGGCCCCTGCAGGAGAGGCTGCTTCGGGGAAATGGGAAGGGCACCCCAGGCTGGGGCCACAGCTTGAGCAACCCCGGTGCGGTGGGGGGGAAGGCTCTGGAAGCTTTGGTTCTGCCTCTTTGACCTAGAGCCTGAGGGCTGTCCTCCCGCATTCTTTGTCTGGCCCCTCCCCTCCGTTCTTCCTGCTTTCCAAGTAGGGCTGAGTGTTGGGCCTGGTCTGGGGCTGCAAGTGGTTGAGTCCTGTCCACGGGAAGCCCTTGGATAGCAGTGAGGCGCCATGGCTGGAGAGGGGGTCTGGGAGCCCTTCCCTCATCACATGCTCAGCCACCCTTCTGCCTGAGAAGTCTGGTGATGGGGTTGGGGCACCAGAGGAAGGGGAGGGCTGGGGGGCTGGGGGTCCTTGTGACAGATGGGTCACCCAAATTTGAGGTGTTCAGGCCTCATAGTCCCCCAGGGACTACCCTGCATGTCCTTCCCCCATTATTGCTTAGGGCCCGTGACTTACTCCTCCCACTCCCGCACCAGTCCGGGCCCTGTCTGAGTGAGGGACTTCCTGAGGCGAGCTGGTGGCGGGGCTGGCCGTCAGGAACAGGAGAGCTTAAGGACTAGGCTTTCTGTCCTTAGGGTTTGTCCAGGTCTTCCCAGTAGCTGGACTAGAGACCCTGCTCCCTGGATCTTCACACCTAATGGCCCTGGGTCCCAATCCCATGTGTTCTGTGGTCTGGGTCTGACTCTGGGTTGTTCCCCAAATTGTCATTTCCTCCCCCCCCTGCAGATTCTAGCAGCTTCTTTGGGGGAGCCATCCAGCAGGCACCCCCTCGTTCTGGGCATTCCAGTTCCACTTCCCACTGTGGGGCAAGGGAGACTTTTTTACCCTTCCCATACAGCCTCCCTGGCCTCAGCCTGCTGCATCCCCACTGACCATGTGCCCAGGCCTCCGGGAACCCTGGCTTGCCTGCAGTCCCCAAAGTGCTAGTCTGAGCAGTCCCGACAGCCCAAGCGGTTAAATGTAAGTGCCCCCAGAGTAACTTCCCAGGTTCTGAAGCTGCCATATCCCCGACCCACATGCCAACCTGGTTGTCTGAAGGCTTAGGGTTCAAAAAGAGGATCTTGAGGTTCAGAGAGGTGGGGTCAGTTGTCTGAGGTCACACAGCTAGTGAATGGCAGTTGGGATGTAAGTTGTAGCTGGAGGACTGTCCGCCCAGTGCTTTTCTGCAAAGGGTCGGGCAGGGAATGTGTTTGATTCCCTTCCTTCCTCCCCTTCCTTGGTCCATCTGATAAGGACCAGGCCTTGGGGAAGGTGCTAGATGCAATAAATCTGCTCAGCCTGATAGATTTCTTCCAAGTCTGGGCTCAGGTTGGTGTCCCTGCCAGACTGGACCCATCTGGGAAGCTGTGGGGCCCTTCCTGTGGGATCCAAGGCAGGTTTGAGCCTCCCAGACCACTGACACAGGAAGATGTGGCTGGACAGTGCCATTTCACAGGGGGATCCTGGATGGCCCAACCTCTAAGTCATCTACATTGACTCGGGACATTGTTGACCTGAAGCCCAGCTTTGCTGCTGACTGATTTATACACTTTGCCTGCAAGGGAGATTCTGCAAATATTATTTCCTTTTTGTAAACGAGGAGATTATGATCCAGAGAAGCAGGGTCCTTGTCCAAAGTCACACAGCAAATCCTACTGGAGACTGGGACTGAGCGGGTTTGGTAGTTATTTTTTTATTTATGTATTTATGTATTTTGCTGCTTTGGTTTTTTAGTTTTTCTAATTTAAAAAAAATTTTTTTAAAAGATTTTATTTCTTTGACAGAGAGAAACACAGCCAGAGAGGGAACACAAGCAGGGGGAGTGAGAGAGGGAGAAGCAGGCTTCCCGCCTAGCAGGAAGCCTGATGCGGGGCTCGGTCCCGGGTCCCTGGGATTATGACTTGAGCCGAAAGCAGTCGTTTAACCATCTGAGCCACCCAGGCGCCCCAGCTGCTTTGGTTTTTTAAAAACATTTTGGAAAATTGGGGGTGGGGGAAGATACAGATTTCATTGTTTTCCGTTTTAAAGCCAAATGAAGATACTAACGGCTCGTGCACATCGAGCTTCTACTGTGTGCCAGGCCCTGTGCTGGTATTTGATATCCTTGGAGGGGGACGTGAGTATCCCCATCCCATAGTTGAGGAAATGGAGGCAGGGCCAAGGTCACGTACTCTGCAGGTGCCCAGCATGGTCTTGGAGCTCAGGCTCTTAGACACCTCTCACACTGGGGCCAGGTCATAGTTGGACTGTGTGTCCATTGTGAGATTGTGCTGCACCTCACCCTGCCTTGTGAACTAAATAAGACCCCAAACCTGGACGTGAAACTCCAGACTCATGTGGGCTGATGTCAGGGAGTTGGAGGATCTGCTCGCTGAAGCCTGGGTAATGCCAGCGGAGCTGACCATGCCCCCCCCCTCCACCCCCCACCCCTTGATTCTGGGGCCCTGGTTGGCTGGCCTCTGGACACATTGCTCCTTGTTGGCTTTCCATTCCAAATGTGTGGATGGAGGCTCCCCAGAGGCCGGCCAGTTTGCAGACTGGCTTTGTTAATCTGTCTTGTCTGTCTTGTTTTGTAGCCTCTGACCTAGACCTTGGCCCAATCCCCTGCCCCTAGCCCTGGTGCCTCCTCCTCCAGCTTCCTCTGGCTCTCCTGAGGGTCTCTGAGCCTCTGAGTGGCCTGGGGAAGTGTCCTGGGGGGCCTGCTGTGTCTGGCTGTGGGTACTCAGCCCCTGGTTCTCACCCTTGCCCTGCCATTGATTTGCTGTGTGGCTTTCAGCAAATCACTGCCCCTCTCTGTGCCTTATTTTTCCATTGGTGAAACAAAGGCTTTGACTGGAAGATCTCAGCTGTTCCCTTTGACATGAGTTCTTGCTTTGTAGCTTTGGGCAAGTCTTTGCCCAACCCTATGCCCCATTCCCTACAAAGAAAGTATTAGGTTACTCCAGCCTGGATGCTGTGTGGCTTTGGTGTGGTCCCTTGACATCTCTGAGCCACAGTTTTCTCATCTGGGGGCTGAGGCCTGCCTTCCTCACAGGGTGGCCTTGAGGATCACATGGGACAGACAAATGTGAACACCCCTGGGTGTTTGCACAACAGGGAGATGTAGAGTGATCCTGGGCTTCCAATGCGGCCTCACTCCAGAGCCTCCCCTCTCCAGCAGACACGGCCATGTGAGCTCGTGCCCCTGCCCGAGCGTTCGTGCAGCAATTGCATGGCTGAGTGTTCCTCATCGCCCCGGTCATGCTCCCTTTGCTGTCTGGAAGGCACTCCATAGTCTCTGCTTCAGCCTCGAGCCACCCCGCTGAGCCTCCAGGTCTGGGTGCTCACCTGTACTCTGACCGGTCTTTGGAGAGCTCTCCTGGCCTGCTTTCTCCTTGCCTTAACTTCTCTATCTTCAAAATGGGCTGAAGACTATGTCAGAGGCAGCTCAGAAGAGCCAGGAACCAGAGATCCAGGTTCAAGTCCAGACTGTGCAATTGTGGACAAGGGCCCTGGTCCAGGCCCTGGCAGTGAGGATGGGGGAGATCATCCCACTGCTGTTCGTCTTCTCAGGGTCGTGTCATGGTGAGGTGCAAAGGCAGCCTTGGAACGAGAAGCTCCACAGGCTATTAGGCCCTACCGTTCCCTGTAGGGGGGAGATTCCTTTTGATCTGGGAGGTAGGATCCTGGGCCTGGCTGTGTGACCTTGAGTGGAGGCCTTTGCTTCTCTGGCCTGTCTTCCCATCTGTGCGGTGGGAATGGAAGGGGCCTGAGCCCGATTTCCACTGGCAGCCTTTCCCATCGGCCTCCCCTCACTCACTCCCCCGGACCCGTCCCTGTCCCCTTTGGTTGCTTTTGGATGTGAGGCCTCTGTGGCTGCCCGCCTTCCCCCCGGGCTGCTCTCCTGCTCTCTTCCTTGCTCTTTCTGCCTCTCTCTCTCACCACCCCCATCTCTGCCTCTTCTTTCCCGTTGGGCTCTCGCTTTCTCCTCTCTCCTCTGTGTCTCTGGACCCCCGCTCCAGCCAGACCTGGTTCACATTCAGATGGCTGCAAAGGTACTTTGCCCCCTCCCCACTCCCACCCAGGCCCAGGGGACCCGACCATGCGGGGAGCTCCTCTGCCCCTGTCCCCATCTCCTCCTCGTGGGACAATTAGTGTAGAAGAGCCCTGGGCATTGGGGCTCTGCCACCTCAGTCCCTCTGACATGACTCTGTGTGACTCTGGGCAAGTCCCAGCCCCCTTTGGCCTCAGTTTCCCCTGTAGATGGGTAGGCTGCAGGGGGAGGCCTGTAGTTTTCAGCCAAGGAGTCCCTTAAGGATGGCCAGTGGTTTGTGATAAAAGGCAAGCACTAGTTGGTGGGGTTAGTGCCTAGATTGTCACCAAGTCCCCAAAGGGCCACTCCCTCCCTCCACCCAGGTCTCACCCGCTTCCAAATCTTAGGGCTTGGGGAGGCTTTGAAGATCTGACTTGACATCTAAGTTAGGCAGGAATCATCTCTCCCCTTACAACTTTCTTGCTTCCCAGAGGCAGGGAGCTCCCTCCCTCATTCCCGAGACAGTTCTTGGCATCTGGAGACGGCTTGGTCTATCTGAAGGGAAGCAGATTACTTCCCATCCCAGGACTCTGCCCCTGTGAATTTAGGCCTCAGGCTGACCAAGGTCAGTCCTGCCACAGTCCTGGACAAAGGCCGTCTGAGTCAGCTTGGGCCAAGAGGCATCTGGGCTGGGGAGACAAAGAATCCCAGGCCAGCTTGGCCTGGCAACGTGAGAATTCAAGCTGGCCCCACAGCTCCCAGCACCTCACTTGGCCTTGGGGACCCCAGCACAGCACCTGTGAGGACTGCAGCATCGGGGCCCACCACTGATGGCTCCTTCTCCTTTGCTCCTTCCCTTTCCCCCTCCTCAGAGAGGGTGACTGGTGGCTGGCCCACTCGCTCAGCACGGGACAGACGGGTTATATCCCCAGCAACTATGTGGCACCCTCCGACTCTATCCAGGCTGAAGAGTGAGTATGCAACTTGGTTTCCTGCCTGCCCCCTGCCCTGCTGGTTGGAAGCTTCTCTCCCAGGCTGGAGTAGGTGATCTGGCTGCCTAGGGCCCCAGCCACATCTTAGGGAGAGGTGCAGTGGGAGGATGGAAGCCTGAATCATCAATGCCACTCTCCTTCTTCCTGCCCCAGGTGGTACTTTGGCAAGATCACCAGGCGGGAGTCAGAGCGGTTACTGCTCAATGCAGAGAACCCAAGAGGGACCTTCCTAGTGCGAGAAAGCGAGACCACGAAAGGTAGGAGCCCTCCTGCTGGCCAATGGGAATGGAGTCTTTTGTGAGTTGTTTGAGCTGGGTATTGTAGAGTGAATAGGAGTTTGGTACCTGGAGTGGAGTAGGAAGAGCCCTCCAGGGGGAGAAAGTGGCAGGATGAGAGGCAGAGAGCTATACCTGAGGAACACTGAGCTAGCTAGGGGTGGTCAGAGATGCAGCAAACAGTGGCACTTAGCCTCTCTGGCCTCAGTTTCCTCAGATGACATATGAGCACAGGCTGTCAGGAAGCCTGAGGGTCACACAGCAGAAGACTTGTTCCCTGGGTGGGTGCTGATGAAGGAGGTCCCTCTTGCTTTCCCTCTCCAGGGGCTTCTAGAGCTGGACTAGGTGCTAGAGGCTGGCTTTGCCCTTCTGCAGCGGTCCTGGTCCCTGTTTCTCTTCTTTCCTTCCCCCAGCCAGAGAACATGGGTCACCCCCTTTCTCTCTAGCCCCTCTGCACGTGGGTTGCCGGCGACCCAGCCATGTGAAACGAAGCTGGGCCACGTCCTATAGGCCTGGGGTTCGGCGGCAGACGGGAAGCAGAGCATCTGTGTCAGGGGTGTGCATGTCTAAGCAGCTGTGCGGCCGTGCAGGCCGTGTGTGAGTCCAGGCGTGTGTGGGCACGTGGAGGGGGTGTGGTCTGGGTGTTGCTATCTGGGAATGGATCGTTGTGCGTTTGTCTTTCTGCCTGGGGGCCTGGGGAGTGTGTCCCTGCGTGAGCACGTGGCCCCTGGGTACAGGCCTGTTCGTGTGTGTGCACCAACACACATGGGCTGGGCCTGGCTTTTGGCTCAGGCCAGGGGCGTCCACGTGTGCGTGGTCTGGGCCATCTGTTAGTTGTGGTTGCCCCATGCAGGCTCTGGAGACCTGGTTACTGGCCTGTGTGCCTGACTTGCTGGATGACTTGAAGCTAGCTGCTTTCCCTCTCTAGTCTCATTTGCCCCCTTTACACTGGAGATGGGAAGCCGCACTTGAGCACTGCCTAGACGACCACAGGCTTCCGGGCTGTTCCCTCCCTTCCGGAACGGGCCTTTCTCTGACTGGCAAAGCCTCAATCCCAAGCCTCTCTTGGGCTCAGGTTAACAGAGGTTCCTAGCTGGGCCTGCTGGACAGGAGGAAACTTTCCAGCCAGAAGCTTTTCTAGGCTTAAAAGAAGCAGGAAGGAGGCCCCCAGGGCTGGCCCCTCTTAGCCTTGGTGGCCTGTCAGCCATACCTAGCGCGTCCCTCCTGCCTCAGCTGACCACTCGCTCCTGCCTGAGCCCGGGGTCTGCAAGAAGGTGTGGGGCCCAGTATGTTCCTGTGAGAGGGAAAGCAGGTGAGCCAGGGACACACAGCCACGAGGGCCATTTCTGGTACCGTTAAACATTTATTGAGCACCTGCTATGTGCCAGGCCCTCTCACATGTGGTCTCAGATCTTCCTGGTATCCCTGGGAGTCGCCCTGTCGTGCGGAGGAAGAAACTGAGGCCCAGAGTGGGCAGGTGACTCTGCGTCACACAGTTGGGCATACACTCGGCCCTGGAGGTCTTGTCAGGGCCAGGGGTGCCTGGGGAGGGTCTCTGCTCAGGGGCCCCTCGGCTCTCTGGGCCCCGCCTTGATGGCCGCCCCAGGGTTGGGTGCTCCGAGACAGGGCAGACCGGACCTGGCTTGGCCCTGGGCTGCGGCTGCCGCTCTGGCCTCCCTGTCCTCCAGTGCTGGGCCGGCCTGGAAGGGCCCTTAGTCCTGTGGCCTGGAGGGGTGGGGGGTGCTGGGCGTGGGGGTCACTGCTCCTCTCTGGCCCTGCCTCGTAGGAGCCTACTGCCTCTCCGTGTCCGATTTCGATAACGCCAAGGGCCTCAACGTGAAGCACTACAAGATCCGCAAGCTGGACAGCGGTGGCTTCTACATCACGTCCCGCACCCAGTTCAACAGCCTGCAGCAGCTGGTGGCCTACTACTCCAGTGAGGGCTGGGCGCTGGGGTGGGGGGCTTGGCCTTCCTCCCATGGTTCCTGGGGGTGCTGCTTTGGGGCCATCAAGGGCTGGGGCTTCTGTTACCCTGAAAGTGTGGGGCTCCTTCTCTTGCCTGCTCCTCCTTTTTCTTTCTCCCTCTCCTCTCCTTCCTTCCTTCCCTTTTTCCTCCTCTTCCCTCCCAGTCCCCAGCCCCCACCAACCATGCCCACCCTCCTCCTTTCTCCTCCTCTGCAGCTAGCTCCGGAGGGGAGCAGGGAAGGGAGGGGGCTTAGGCTGCTGGAAGTAGGTTGTCTCTGGAGCCCTAGGACTGGTCTGAACCGGTTACTGAGAGAGGAGGGGGCAGGGCTGCTGGTGGAGGGAGGCTGGGTGCAGGCTCCCAGTACACACAGAGGACACAGGTTGTGGGGGCAGGCGTATGTGCAGGATCTGGACCCTCAGGGCTTCCCTGGGGGCACTGAAGGGTCAAGGGTCTGTGTCCCTCATGGGGGTGGGTCCCTGGGGGTGCCCACGTGGCTGTGTGCAGGTGTGGCCTATCTTGAGAGCTCCAGTTATTCCTATCGTGGGCCACCTCCTTCTCTGTCAGCGGGGCCTCCCGCCACCTGCGGGCACCCCTCTGCCCTGGTGGGCGTCATTGCACGGTTCATTCTGAACACTGTTTCCGACAGCCAAACCTTCCCGAGATTCCCTGGGAATCCCACCCCCACGTGGCCTCAGAGGCCTCGGCTGCTCAAGCCTGGCTGCCTCCCTGCCTTACCTGGGGCCCCTTGCTCCCGTTCACTCTCCTGCAGCCCCTCTGGTCTTCTTCCCATTCATGCAACCTAGAGGCTTGTTCCTCTCTCGGGGCCTTTGCACGTACATGAGGTGGCTGAGGTGGCGTGCCCTCTGCTTGGAGTGGTGATCCCTAGTCAACCACTCACTTTCCTGCAGCTCCAAGCTCAGGTACCACTTCCTCTGGGGGGGTAAGCCTTCCAAGATTCCATCCAGCCCATCTGCTGTTGCACACGTTGCTTTCCTTTGTCACACTCATGGTACTGGGGAAGCCAGGCTCCCCCTGCCCCGGGAGCTCCCCGAGGGCAGGATTCCACGGGCTTTATCCCCCACTGTGTCCTCGGTGCTTACCGAGGTGACCACTGCTTAAAGTCTGATGAATGAATGAGTGAATAACTCTATGAGTGGACGCGTGAGGCAGTGTGATGAGGGTGGGTGACACCCAGGTGGGGAGGCCCGGCCTCTGGGCAGCCCATGCGTCCTTGGAGCCTATGTGCACACCATGCGTGTGTCACACTGTGGGACAGAGAGACCCCCTGGCAGATGCCCTGCCTGACCTCTACCTCCCTGCCTCTGTCTTCAGAACATGCTGATGGCCTGTGCCACCGCCTCACCACCGTGTGCCCCACGTCCAAGCCTCAGACTCAGGGCCTGGCCAAGGATGCTTGGGAGATCCCTCGTGAGTCCCTGCGGCTGGAGGTCAAGCTGGGCCAGGGCTGTTTCGGAGAGGTGTGGATGGGTAAGGCCTTTCCCCTGCCCCCAGAGGAGACCTTGGTCCTCTTGGGGGGGGGCTTTGGTATCCCCAGTGGAGAGCCAGGTGATGTCCATCCCATGGGACAGCTCGAGGCCTTCGTGGTCTGCCCCCCTGCCCTCCTGCTTCACCACCATGAGTCTCAGTCGCCCCTACTGAACAGTGGGCTCTGCTTTACATGTGGAGCTCCCCTACCTTCTGCAGACCATGGCACCTGTTTGCCAAGAGCTGCTCGGGGCTGGGCATCACAATTCCCGAAAGACACCGCATGGTCTGGGCCAGGTGGCTCCATGCTGTGTCTGTCTTCCTCAGTGTAAAGTGGGGGTGAGGATAAGAGGACCCACCCTTGGGGTGTGAGCGTGTATCCCCACGTTAGTCCTTAGCCAGGGCAAGAGAAGCCTCACTCACAGAGGGAGTGCTTGGAAGCCCAGGGTCTGGCATGTTCTGGGCCTGTTAGTGATCTCCTGTCCAACCGTGGAGAAACAGCAAACTGTCTTTGAAAACAAACACCATGTGGCTCTGACAAAACCCAGGTTTCTGCCGCCGGGTTCCTGCTGATGCGGAGGGATCAGGGATCGGGAAGGCTGACCTGACACTTGGGAGGCTTGGGAGGCCGTGGCTTCTGCCAGGAGTCACTATGTATCAATGTCCCTCCCTTTCGGGGGAGAGCAGAGAGGGACCAAGGCCTGCAGGTGGGAGGTCAGGCCAAGCCAGGAAAGGGGAGGTACGGGCTTTGAGCTGGGAAGAGGGGAGAGGGATGTTCCAGGAGCTGATGAGTGAATGAGTGAATAACTCCGTGAGCAGACGCGTGAGGCAGTGTGATGAGGGTGGGGACACCCAGGTGGGGATGCCTGGCTCCCAAAACTCATTCCTGGCCCGCGTGTGTGGTAGCCACAGGCTGACTCAGGAAGTGCCAGGTGCAGATCCCCGGACATCCTGTGCTGCGAGCGCCTTAGAGCCAGGCCTGGGCCCCGACCCACAGGTGGAGGCCCAGAGACTGGGAGGAATGGGTTCCGGGCCCCTCACCAAAGGACCTCGGGTCCTGCTGGCACAAGAACTCAGACTCAACATGCTGGTGGAGAATATGGCTTCCTCCAAGGCCGCACAGTTTGAAAACCCAGATAATAATCATATGACAAGTGTAGCTCTTACTTACAGAGCCCTCACAGTGGTCTGGCCCAGTGCCTAAAATCTCACTTAATTCGCAAACAGCCCCCTAGGAGACACTCCAGCATCCGCATTCCCGAGGAGCGAAAACAGGCCCAGAGGAGGGAACTGACCGCCCCACAGTCTCACTGCTGTCAGGAGGCAGAGTTGGGAGTCAGACCCTGGCCAGTCTGCCCTCTGAGCCCTCATGGGCCTCGTCCAGGCCAGGCCTCACTTTTGAGAGTGTGGCCCGAGACTTGCTCTCGCGGTGGCTCTGTTCTGGGCCAGCTCTGCCTCCCCTCCCCAGCCCCCCGTTCATTTGCCCACTCCTGACTTATCTCCCATGTGCATGTGCTGCCTGGAAGAAACGTGGTCTCTCAGGAGAGAGTGGTTGAGTTGGAGCTGTGATCTTCCATCTCCCAGGCGAAGGTGCTGATTTTGGGGACACTCCCGCTCATGACAGTCCCAGCAACAGCTCAGCGGCTGCTGTTTCTTGAGCATATACCTGGGATTCATTGCATTCTTGTCCCGTGGTCCTTGGCTAGACTAGCCATGTGGCTAGGCTGGCCAGAGCCGAAACTGGTTCCCAGGCAGGCCAGTCTGGGTCCCTGTGGGATGGCAAGAGGGGGCCTTCACTGAGGCTCCTGCACCCCTTGCCCGCACAGGGACCTGGAATGGAACCACCAGGGTGGCCATCAAAACCCTAAAGCCAGGCACGATGTCTCCAGAGGCCTTCCTGCAGGAGGCCCAGGTCATGAAGAAACTGAGGCACGAGAAGCTGGTGCAGCTGTATGCAGTGGTGTCTGAGGAGCCCATCTACATCGTCACGGAGTACATGAGCAAGGGTGAGGCCCGGGCAACCGGCACACAGATGCAAGGCACGGAGGGGACACGCTTCACGGCCCCCCCAGATCTAGAATGTACGTTTTAAGAGGTGGAATGGAGTAGAACCAACTTGTCGTTTCAATGGAAAGTCAAACCCAAGGTTGCCTTTCTCATTTCGTTTTGTTTTTAATGGTTTCCCACAATGTACTTTGTCTCCCCTGTTGGCTGGTTTTCCAACGCCACGGGCTGCTCTGTGGCTAAAAGAGAAGTCCTCCAGCCATCCAAGCTGAGCCACTTTTAGGTCAAGGCCCTGGATTGACATATACTTAATTTTTAAATTAATTCAGTTCAAAATTTGCTCTTTGGAGGCATAATTTACAAGTGATAAACTACACCATCTTAAGTGTCCAGTTCTGTGAGTTTTAACTAACGGACCCTCCGGGGATCCCTTACCTTACTGTAACTTCGAGCTATAGAAGTTCGCCATCACCCCGGAAGCCTCCCCTGTTGCCCCATGCAGTACCCTCCAGCCCTAACGCCAGGCAACAATTCCTGCCCTGTCTTCATGGGTTTGTGTATTCTGGAACTTCATGTGTGCTCTCTTTCACATCCAAATTGATCCTTGTCCCACGTATCCGTAGTCTGTCCCTTTTTTATTGCTGGGTAGTAGTAGTCCATTGTAGGGACCGACCACTGTTTCCGTTCTCCCAGAGGGAGACATTTGGTCGTTTTTCGTTCCGCTTTGCCTGCTGAGTGATAGACGCTGAGTGAGACTTTATTCAGAGGTGGGTTTGCCTAAAATCTGTGCGGCTTACCCCGAGGCTGGCCTGCCCTGGTGGACAGGATCCAGGAGCCATTGCCTCGGGGCTTTGGGAGGCCAGGGCGGGAGCTAGTGCTGCTTTCTGTCTGTCAGGGAGCCTGCTGGACTTTCTCAAGGGGGAGACAGGCAAGTACCTGCGGCTGCCTCAGCTCGTGGACATGGCTGCTCAGGTGAGTCAGCCCCTCCCACCTCCCACAGCCTTGGTCCCCCTCAACTCAGCCTCTCGAGGCCCCTCTCCAGGCGGCCGGCCTCGACTTCCCCCCCATGCTTTCTGACCATGTTTATTACCGGGCTGAGGAAAGAGCCCTTTGCTGGGTATCAGAAGTCAGCGACATGCTGTGGCACCTCAGACCTCAGTTTTCTTCTCCGCAAAGGTTATTCAGTCACTCAACAAACATGCATTAGTAATTGCTTGCTGTAGGTGGTGCTGAGCAATCATTTCTTCATTAATCTTTATCCCAATTAGGAGAGGTGGGGATGGCTGTTCCTCCATTTGACATGAGAAAACAGGCTCAGAGGGGGAACTCGGGACAGCAGGCAGGGCCTGGCACTCGTCTATATCCGTGGGGCCTCTGAGGCCTCTTTTTCATGGTCGCCCTGCTTCCTCACTGGATCTTGTCTGTGTTTCCCCTTTGCCCTTGCTCTTTGTCCTGCATTTCCTCTTTCTGCTGAGTACTGGTCCTGCTTTTTGCGCCAACAGTGTTTATTGTAAGCTGGCTTCCCTAGCCAGAAGACCAGAAAGGGTAGGGTGACCCGGCAGGGGTGGGGTGCGGGGGCTGGGGTGGTCCCTGAGCCCGGCTTCTGGGGTTCTGCCTGCAGATCGCCTCAGGCATGGCCTATGTGGAACGGATGAACTATGTCCACCGGGACCTCCGTGCTGCCAACATCCTGGTCGGAGAGAACCTCGTGTGCAAAGTGGCTGACTTCGGGCTGGCTCGGCTCATTGAAGACAACGAGTACACCGCCCGGCAAGGTGCGCAGGGTGGGGGTCGGGACCGTCTGGCCTCCTCCGAGCCTGTTTCTGCGTCGGTGCCTCGGGGGATGAGAGTGGTACCTCTGGGCAGCCGTCCTGACGTTCTCCCCCTGCAGGTGCCAAGTTCCCCATCAAGTGGACGGCCCCAGAAGCGGCCCTGTACGGCCGGTTCACCATCAAATCAGATGTGTGGTCCTTTGGGATCCTGCTGACGGAGCTCACAACAAAGGGACGGGTGCCCTACCCTGGTAAGAGGGCTTTGATCCCTGAACCCCTCTGCCCTGGTGACCTTGGGCAAGCCATGCCCTTTCCCAGGCCTCAGTTTCCCCATCTGTATAACAAAGAGGTTGAGCATCTTAGGAGCTCTCTGATCAGGGCTCTTAGCCCTGGGGAGGGGACTTACCCATGGTCACACACCCCCATTCTAGGCGGAGGCCTTCTCTGTTATCCTTGTCCTCCTCTAGCCACCTGACTTGCCTCACCAGAGCTGGTCTCCTCACGCCTCCCCCCCCCCCCACAGGGATGGTCAACCGTGAGGTGCTGGACCAGGTAGAGAGGGGCTACCGGATGCCCTGCCCACCTGAGTGTCCCGAGTCCCTGCACGACCTCATGTGCCAGTGCTGGCGGAAGGAGCCGGAGGAACGGCCCACCTTCGAGTACCTGCAGGCTTTCCTGGAGGACTACTTCACATCCACCGAGCCCCAGTACCAGCCTGGAGAGAACCTATAGGGGGCGGGCTGCAGGGCCAGACTGGCTTCTCAGCTTGGATCCGGGGCTGGGTGGCCCCTGATGTCGGGTCTTGCCTCCCTCCGCCTGCCCACATCGATCCCCTGTGTGGGCTGACTCGCCAGTGATGAGGCCCCTCCCTCTTTCGTGGCCCAAAAGGGCTTGGGGCCTGGGGCAGCCCTGAGGACAGGGCCCGAGGCTGGCACAATGGCTACGTCCTGACTCCTGTTCCAGCCACGTGTGTCCTCCCAGCCTTCCCTCGTGGAGCTCTGTGCAGCTCAGCAGGAGGAAGAAGGAAGAGGGACAGGCTGAAGACACCCTTTCCCAGCCTCAACCTGTTTCTCGCGTTGGCCCCTTCCCATTTCCATGCCCCCCCAGGTCTGCCTCCAGAGCTGGCCAAAGAGCCTTTCCAAAGAGGAGTGGTGGGCCCCTGGCCCTCAGCCTGCCTGCCACCCTGCCCCTTGCCATCCATTTCGGAAACACCTGTTGGTGGAAGCTGCTGGGTCCAGACTCCTCTGCCACGGCTCCCAGGCTGGGCAGCTGAGATGTGGCTTGACTTCATGCTGGTGGGGAGGGGGCCACCCCCTCAAGTCCTGTTCTTAGACCCAAGGGACCCTTAGAGATCACCAGTTCCTTGTCCTCATAGTACCCATGGGGAGACAGTCCAGAGAAGGGGTGTGACTTGCCCGGGACCACAGAGCAGTTCAGGGTTGAGGTGGGTTTGGAACCTGTGCTCCCTGTGTCTTCCTCAGGAACCATCAGGAACCAACAGGATTGTCCTTGGAGTCATCGTGGACAGACTGGGGCAGCCCTGGGGACCAGGGGCCCGAGGCTGCTGTTGTACAGGGAGAGAGTGGATGCGGATGGAGGATGGAGCTAGGAATGAGGGCTGATGAGGGATGTTAGGAAGCAGATGTTAATCAGAATGTGAGTGGTTTTTTTATCCTCGCAGTGAGCCAGCCATAAAAGAGGGTGAGCTCCTGGGCTCTGGAGGCAATCAAACAGAAATAGAAGATCCCAGTGGTTGGGAGGCCATGGCCTCAGGAGGGAACCCCTAGTCTTCCTTCCCCCAGTGTGTCCTATTGTCATTTCAATGCCTGGTGCCTGCTCTCCTCCCCAAGGTGGCACCCCTGGACTCATGAGTAGGGAAAGGAGTACCTACTGTGGTTAGAGAGGGTGAGCATCCGCTGCCAGCCCCCAGGCCTGGCTGTGGGACCCTGGGTGGCCCCTGCGTCCTCTCTAGGCTGTAGTGTCTGTCTTCCTGGGTGGCCGTGGTCCCCGCACCTGCTGCAGACCCTGTGGCCTGGCATCACTTGGTGAGCCCAGCTGGCAGCGTCCGGAGGCGCACCGATCCTCGCTCTGGTGTTTGGCCTTAGGGTATATGGTGGCTTCTCCGTGGGCCTCAGTGTGCCCATCTTAAAAGAGGTGGCTGACGGTTTATGGGCCTCTTGCCAAGGGCCCCAGTGTGTGTGTATGTGTGTTATGTGTGTGCACATGTGTGTTCCTCCATGTATGTCCATATTTAACACGGAAAAACTCTCCTGCTCTGTTCCCTGGACCTGTTGTACATCTCCCCCACAGCCCCCCATCATAGCAATAACACTCCTGCTGCTGGGGGTTCTCGGGCCAACCGGGCCCCGTCAGTGGGAAAGGAGGCCACGTGGGGCCTTCCCATGAAATTTCAACTTTTCCTTCATCCATGTTTATGACGCAAGTCTGCTGTCCGGCCCAGTCAAATCTGGGCTTGCTTACCCCGGTGCGCCCTCTAGCCCCCTTCCAGCTGCCCAGGGCCCTTTGTATAAGGTGTCCTAATACTGTTCTTTTTTTTTTTTTTTTTTTTTTTTTTTAAATAAACCGTGTTTTGTAGATTTCAGATGACTATGCAGAGGCCTAGGGGACCCCCAGCTCTGGGTGGGGCCTGGGGGGTCCCACATTTCATGGCCCAGGCTTGGGGGGGAGGGGGGATCCAGAATTGGTTGTAAATACTTTGCATATTGTCTGATTAAACACAAACAGACCTCAAAGTTTGGCCAGTGGTTTATTGAGCACCTACCGTGTGCTGGAGAGAGAGAGACGGGATGTGAGGACAGACTGCGATCAGAGGGGCCTTTGTTCAGGCCACACTGGTGGCTAGAAGGCTCCAGGCCAGGGGGAGACATGATTGGACTGGAGACAGTGACTTTGGAGTGTGGCTGTGTGTATGCATCTGTGCCCGTGTTTAGGGAGGGAGTGCACCTGGCAGAAGGCTGGCTCGTGTGTGACACATGAAGCCAGGGCTCCCCAAGCATGAGCAGTTCAGGACGCAGATGCCCAGGGTGGGTGGTGACAGCACTCTGGGGGCTGGCTGGGACCGTCGGGCCTGTGTGGGGATGTGGACATGTTTAAGGGGGCATGTGTCTGTGCCTACTGTGTGTTCCCAAGAGTGCTGGGCTGGGCTGGGGCTGGAGCCACAAAAGTCCCCGGCCCTCTAGAGAAAAATCCAAAGACCTTTCCTCTCCTCCCTTTTCCCCCAGCACGAAGGGACACAACTGGGGGGTACTATGCAATAGTCTATACAAAGAAATTTCTTTTACATCAGATCACACATGTGTCTGTGTGTCACCTCTGACCATAATAATGACCTAATTAAAAACAAATTTCACAATTGGGACATTTCTCGCTGCAGAAGGATTTTCATAAGCTGAATCCCCTGGCATCCCGGTCAGCATGGACACCCAGGGACACCATGGGCGTGTGCAGCTCTTGGGACCAGAGGAGCATGGATGTTTGTGGCTTGTGTCTTCTGTTTGCTCCTGGGAGTGTGTGCCTTTGAGCTCATGTGCGTATGCGTGGGCCCATTTACTCCTGGGTGGCTATGTGTGTGTGTGGACATGTATGCAGATCGTCTCTGAGTCTGGGCTCCTGGGACGGTGTGTCTCACTCTGTGAGCCTTCTGTACACATGGGTGTGTGACTGGGAGGTTGGGCATCTGTTTGCCTGGGGCTATGCATGTCTGTATACACATGTCCGGGTGTCTGATGGCCTGCAGGCTCCCGGGGTGAGCATCTACCTGGGTATCAATGGGGTACAAAGCCAGGGCGCCTGTTTTCGCCAGCTGTGTGTGTATTGCATGAACACAAATCCATGTAGTTGGTGCCTCAGCTCCGGGCTCCTGGGGCCCAGACCCCGAAGCGTGCAGCTGCTTCTGTGGGCCCGGAGGGCACACACGGCACTGGCCACTCCTGGTTGGGGATGGCGGGCCATGCTCAGGAGCACGTTGCCAGCAGGCCAGCGATGTGTCTCAGCCCCAACAGGGACAGGGACAAAGTGCTCACCTTGTACCGCAGGTGGGGAGAGCACCTGCGCAGTGCTGGGTGGGGGTCAGGACCCCCCAGTTCCCAGGGTGTGGGGGAAGTCTCTGAGCCCCTGTTCTCTGCACCTGTCTGTCTCCCTCTGTGTCTCTCTCTGTCTCTCTAGCTCTCTCTGGCTGGCGGTGGGTCTCTGATTCAACACTTTTTGTTTCTTTCTATTCTCTTCCCTAGCCTTCCCTTCCCCCACTTCTCTATAGTTTCCAGTGCAGCTGTGTGTGTGTTTCTGATTTTCTGTCTCTGTTTCTATATGTGTCTCTGTTTGGGGCTCTTGCTGTTTTCTCTTCTTGGTGCCTGGCTGAGGTCTATTTCTCCAGTTTCTTTGTGTCTCTGTCGTGCAGATTTTCTTCCTTATCAGTCTCTCTAGCTTCTGACTCTTCCTCAGGCACTCTTGCACCTCCATGCTTTTGCCCCCAGAGAATGTCCTTTCTTTTCTCTCTGCAACCTTGCAAACTCATATTCATCCTTCAAAACACACCTCAGAAGCCACAGGCCACCTGACCCCCTGGAACTTGCAAAGGTTGTTGTGCCAGTTCATGAAGCTCACCCACTCGAACAAGGGCTTGAGGGACTGGGGAAATTCTAGCTCATGTGCCCAGATCCGAGCCCCGTGGATGGTGTCTGGTCACGGAAGTTGAGGCAGGAAAGCCACGGTCTCTCCCACTTCTGGTCTCCAGCTCCTCTGGTTTTGACTCCTTCACTTTGGGTCTCTGTCTAGTTTGCTTTTGCTCGACTGTTGTGAGAGAGACAGAATGGAGAGGTGAGAGGTGTGCAGTCAGCGGGACCACTGTCTCACAGCCCCACTCCAGGGGGCTAGGGACCTTGGCACCCCCACGTCCTCTCCACCTTCCCTTCCTGATTTCACTGTTCTTTCTCTCTCTTTTTTTAAATTATTGATCTGAGAGAGAAAGAGATTGAGAGAAGGAGTGGAAGAAGGGGCAGAGGGAGAAGTAGACTCCCTGTAGAGCAGGGAGCCTGATGCGGGGCTCGATCCCAGGACCCCAGGAACATGACCTGAGCCGAAGGCAGACATTTAACAGATTGAACCCCCCAGGCGCCCTCGGTGGTTTATTTCTTATTCTGCATACATTGTTTTCTTGGAGGAAAATTAGATCTTTTCCCTCATGAAAAAAGTAATATATATTCCTTATCACAGAGTAGGGAAGATACAGAATAGCCCACACAAAAACACCCCACCCCTTCCCTCCCACCTAGAGAGGGTGGGGCACGTGTCTCTGTGTGTGTCCATCTGGGTCTATCGTTCTCTTCTCTGCCTGTTGGCCCCCGTGTCCCCTTCTCTCTCCCAGAGTGTGTCTGTCTCTCTGCTCTGGCCCACGGTCACTGGCTCTCGCTGTAGCCACTCAGTCAGACATTCATGTGCAAGACTTATAGTGAAGATCTGTCCTGGGCCCGTGTGGCCGTGGCCCGTGTGGAGGTGTGAGCCCCCTTCCTCCGCTTTCCGTGGTGTCACCAGCCTCCTTTCCACTGCTGCACTTCTGGTGTGTGCGGTGTGTGCGGGTGTGTGGGTGTGTGGGTGTGTGGGTGTGTGGGTCACGCGCACGCGTCCCTGCTCCCTGCTGCCTCCCCGGCTGTGACTCTCTTCATTCATTCTCTGCTCCTCAGTCCCCAGCTCCCTCCAGCCTTGGCTTCAAGGCCTCCCTCCAGGATGGTTTCCCTGGCGACCCCTCCCTGGACACCTCATCCTTAAATGCCCAAACTCAACTCATCTCCTGTCCACTCCCGCCCCCTCTGCACAGGGCCCCACGATGACCTTTGTGGGTCCTAGTTGGTTAGCTTTGCCTTCCTAGGCCCCTTCCTCCATAAGAAGTACTCAAAATTATGTTATAATATCGGTGTGAAGACAAATATATCATCATATATTAAAACATTGTTTGAGGAGCACCTGGTTGGCTCAGTTGGTGGAGCATGTGCCTCTCGATTTGTAGGTCATGAGTTTGAGTCCCACGTTGGGTGTAGGGGCTACTTAAAAAA
>PITA01006531.1:0-37786 GCA_004023965.1 Spilogale gracilis
ATGATGATGATGATGGTGGTGATGATGGTGATGATGATGATGATGATGACGATGGTGATGATGATGGTGATGATGATGGTAATCGTGATGATGATAGTGAAGATGGTGGTGGTGGTGATGATGGTAATAATGCTGACGATGGCGATGGTGGTGATGATGATGACAATGGTGATGATGATGGTGATGATGATGGTAATCGTGAGGATGATAGTGAAGATGGTGGTGGTGGTGATGATGGTAATAATGCTGACGATGGTGATGGTGGTGATGATGATGATGGTGATGATGATGATGGTGGTGACGATGATGATAGTGGTGGTGATGATGATGAATGTGTGTGTGTGTGTGTGTGTGTGTGTGTGTGTCCGATGGCTGTAGTGACTTCTCTAGGGAATAAACAGACACCTCCCATATCCACACCAGCGGAGAGATGGAGGTTGAGCCCAGACCGACCAGCCTACAGGACTCAGAGTGCCAACCTCTCCCCCAAGTCTGACCAGGGGTCCTTGGGGGTACAGATAGTCAACACTGATTGTGCCCCAACCCTTTTTGGGATGTTATTCTAGACTGAATGGCCTCAAATTTGAGGACTATAAAAAGGAGTGGTAGGGATGGAGGGGTCCTGAAGCTGAGATCACTCCCAGTGAGTGGGGCTCCTTAAAATTTAACTTATGAGACTGGACCAGAAGAGCAGTTTGGGAAGAGTCAGATAGACTTGGACCTGGCTTCAGGAAAACAAGGTTTGGATCAGAGGCAAGACTTTGTTAAAGGTTTAGCTCCTTAGATCTGCATGATGCTATTAAAATAAAATAAAATAATAAAATAAATAAAATAAAATAAAATAAAAATTCAGTTTCTTGGACAGACTCTGGTGGCATTGGGGAAATGGGAAGTTTAGGGTAAATAAGCAGAAGGGTGGACTGGCCAGGCCCACGTCTCTGAGAAGTGTCTGGGAGGTCGACTAAAGAGAGATGAAAGCCCACTTTTCAGGTTTCCCACCAGAGGAAGGAGGGAGCTGCTCCAGGAAAGGAGTGGGAGGGACCAGCAAGGTGACCATGGGTCACAAACCCCAGTGGATGGGAAGGGAGAGGAGGCAGATGAGAGAAACCAGAACGGTATAGATGGATATGGAGCAGAGAAGAAGGTAGAACACAGAACTCGGCCTGCAGAATTTTGGAACCAGGAGGACATTCATTCAACAAGAAGCTGGAAATAGAAGGTCAATGTGGAAATGCCCCATGCCCTGGATAAGATTTTGGTCATCAGGAAGGGCTGGGATGTCCTGAATGCCCCATAGGGGAGGATGATGGAGGTGCTGGGTCCCCCTTTCCCAGCTCTAGAAGGAGCACTGGATTGGGAGTGAGAAAATCTTTAAGCTCCTGTCCTGGCCCAGCATCTCCTGACCAGGTTCTTGGCACAGAAGCCGAGGAACTGGTGGCCACAGTGCAGCCCCCCACTGTGGTGGGCTAAGGACACCAGGGCATGGCAGGATGGGCAGGGAGAGGGCGGAAGAAGGTGGCAAGGACTGCCATCCCTTTCAAGTTGCTCCTCTCCCTGTTATTAATTGTGCGAGCTGTGAATCGCACTTCAGTGGGTCTTCAAAGAGAAGGAGTCAGCAGAACTTAATTAAACCTGAGCCGTTTAGCACATCGATCATAAGAAATACACAATTTACACAGGTGATTAGGCCACCTAATTACAAACCGATGTTTCTCTACGCTCGGCTCCCTCCCCTGATTGCTGCTTCTCCACGGTCTGCTAATTGGCCCAGGCTGCTCAGCTAAAGGCCCCAGGGGGCTTGGCCACTGGAGGAAGTCTCTGGAAATGGGCCTTGTTCTTATCTCTCTAAGGCAGTGGATGCAGCAGGGAGGGAATCCAGGGTACCCTTTGGAGACTTCCCGCAGGCTGGGGACACGGACTGGACAGGACGGGTGGAGTACAAGGGCAGACCTGGGCTGGGCTTCTCTCGCTAGCCTGGTCACAGACTTCCTCCGGTTCTCTGCTGCCCATAGCGTACAAGGCAGATGCCTTCGCATGGATTGAAGGCTTTCAAGTCCTCCCTTTCCCGAATCATCTACTTTCTCCCCAGTCCCTATTTCTGCTGTTGTTTTAGTCCCATATGATCATTTCCAGATTCTACAAATTGGTCATGCCCTTTTATTCTCTAAGTGCCTGGTCTCACGGCTCCCTCTGCCTAGAATACCTGTCTTCCTTCTTTGGTGAATTCCTACTCATCCATCAAAACTCAAATCAATCAAATGCTTCCTTCTCTCCAAGGTCTGTTGTGAATCTCTGTAGAAACACAACAGCGTTTTTTTTTTCTTTTAAATAAATTTAAGTAAAGAGCACTTTTGGCTTGCACCATCAGCCTCTGCATATATAAAAACAAAAATCTATCTTAGTTTTTGTCTTTCTGTTTACGTCTCTTTCTATCAAAATGTTAATGGTCATTAATATTAGATGATGAGATGGTAGAGGTACAGCTACATTTTTTTAACCTTCTTCTTGTTTGTCTGTGTTTTCTGTTTATCTACAATATGCATGGATTATTTGCGCAAATAAACAATAGCAAAGAGAATAAAGCCAGGGTGGGAAGAGATGAAAATAAAGAAATCACTAAGGGCGACAACTGACCTGAAGACCACCGAGAAGCCCGTTGGTGGAAGATTTGCCAATTGCCAGGGAGGACCCATGAGTGCTCTCTCAGCAGGGCAAAGGTTGTTATTTTCCTCGTGCATAGACTTAAGTTTTATGTATGGATCTCCATACATGTACACACACATGCGTGTAAACACACTTCCCTGTACTTTTCGTTCGTATATCTTTTTTCTATTTTTAATAGCAGATGTACCCTTTGTTTAAAAGGTATTGTGTGGGGACCCCCCCACAAAATAGATAGGGGCAGAGCTCCTTTGTTGATGCATGTGGGGGGCCCCAGAATGTAGCTTGCTCGGCTCCCCTTTGTCCACAGCAGCTCTGGCCCCACATCTCTGGAAGCCCGCCATTCCCCCACACATAGGTTTTAAAGATGTTGATGTGCCTGAATAAAGGCCAAGGTTCCTGGCTTGGTGCACTTGACCTTCAGTCTCCTTATCTCCTTCCTCCCCTCTGCCATTCCTCCAGGATTTTTAGATGCCAGCCACACTGGATTTCTTTTTTTTCAACTCCTTTTTCTCCCTCAGGGCTGCTGCACGTGCTTCCCTCTGCTTGGTGTGTCCTCTCCCCTTCTCTGCCTGACTTCATCTCAGAGGTCAACTCCTCTCTGAAGCCTTCCTGGAAGGCCTTGGACAGTTCACTATTCCCTCATCTGTGTTCTCAGAGCACTGGGTCAGTTTCATCCGCTTTCTCTGGGTCATGACAATGTGACTCTTGGGACAGCACGGGTAGTTCTGGCGAGACTCACACATGGGGAGGGCGGTGGGCACAGAGAACCGGGACAGGGTGGCAAGGGGCCGATCTCATGGGCTTTCAGAGCGCGTGCGTGTGTCCTCCCTTCCTGCCCCCATTCTTCCCCAGTCTGTACTTGTGGCAACACAGGGGTGCAGTCAGACCTCATAGGCTGTGGAGCCAGAATGTGTTGCATGCTGGGACACAGAAAGCGTCACGGAACTAGCCCCTAGGCAATGGGGCAATCCGTATTTAGGTACCCTTCCTGCCCAACATGGAGGAGGACATTCACTGTTCTCTCTGTGGCTAACCCAAGTGCAGGGACAAAGGGTGCTCAGATTAGAGGTGTGCAAAGCCACAGGGCTCTATAAACAGTGAGGAGAGCTGTTTCTGGTTGAAAATGGGTTAACAACTACTAAATTCCAAGGAGCATCTGTGGAGGCAAACCTCTTTGGGAACACCCCATTGATTATACAACAGCAACAAACAAAAACACTTAGTTCCAGATCTGGAGACTGAGGATGACCTATGAAGAGTTACAAGGGCCTTGAAATGAGAAACCATCATTCCAGCATGGAACGGTGTGAGAGAAGAAGAGCATCAGCAAGGAGAAGACTCCAGACAGGGCCCAAACGCACCTCCTTCTCTCAGCCACCTGCTCTGGCCTTGGATGATGGGTCTCACTCAGGCTTGGTCAATGCGTCCCTCCTCTGGGACTTTTGGACTTGGGACTTTAGAGAGCTTGAGGAAAGTCACTGAAAGCTGATGTAACTCTCAGAGTGATTGGGTGTCATTTGGAAGGTGAAGAGTTGAGCCGGTGCACAGAGAGACAGCTGGACGGACCTCATGGTGTTGGTTCTGGCTCCCATCATGGCTGAAGCCTGCTTATTTATGATCCTGCCCTTCCCTTGGCTCAGTCTGCGAAACTACTTCTTAGTGCTCTGCAAGGCAACACGTTTCCTTCCAAGGTGCTTTTTGTCAGTTGGAACCCGAGAGTTCTCATTCATGTGGATCATTGTGCCTAAAACCCTGTGATGACTCCTCATTCCTTTTGAGATTCAAAGCAGAAACGCCCTTGATGGTCCGGGCATGGCTGGGCTCCTTTCCAGGTCTCAGCCCTCATCTTGCCCCCTAGAACATCTCCTCCAGCAAATCCTTGCGCTGGGGGCTCCCTCTGCATGGAATGGGGGATCCACCTGTCCTCCCACGCAGCCTTCAGACAGCAGTTCAGTCTTGACCTCCTCTGGAAGCATTTGCCAGCAGACTAAACGTCCCTTGGCATAGGCCCTCAGAACCATATCACCTTCTCCCTGGCACTTAACATAGCTGTCACTCTTCTTTCACTTATGATTACGGTTTAGCTCTTTGTTGCCCCTACTAGACTAGAAGCTACGTGAGGGCAGAGGCTGGGCGTGTGTTTTGTTCTCCACATCGTCCCATTCCCAACTAACCACCTGTGGTGGCTTTAAGATATGTTTGCAAATTCTTGGATGCTTTTCCCTAGGAATTTTTTTCGTCTTTAACATGGCCCAACTCAGTGACTCACAGAGCAAATGGAACGCAATGGGAGTGCTGCCAGCAAGTTTCTCAGGCTGGGTCGTAAAAGGATGCGAAAGGACGTAAAAAGGACGTAAAGGATGCCCTTTTACGGCTTCCACTTGGCTCTCTTTCCCTTAGATTGCTCGCCCTGAGAGAAGCCACCGCCATTTTGGGAGGACGCTGTAGCGGCAGGTGGAGAAACTGAGGTCTCCTCCTCAGACGAATGAGCTGCCACCAACTCACCAACCACAGAGTGCCCACCTCAGAAGCCGACCCTTTACTCTGGCCCAGCCTTCAGAAGGCTGCAGCCCCACATAATACCTTTCTTACAGCCCCATGAGGGACCCTGAGCCAGAGCTCCTCAGTGGAGTCACTCCCCAGTTCCCCATCCACAGACTCCGAGTGAGACAATTAATGTATGTTGTTATTTTAAGCCACTGAGTGTGGGGATAATTCCTTGTGCAGCAGTAGATATGCCTGCCACTCAGTAGATTTTAGCCACTCTTTGTCGCTTGCGGGGATGAGGAATACAATGGATAAATCAAATTTAAATGACAGCCAGTGCTCTGTGTGTCCTCCGTCTGCCCTGACTTCTGGCTCTGATGCTCTGCTGTCCTGTCATTAGAGTAATGTTGTCAGTGCCCTGATTGTAACCCTCAGAGCTTTCTGTGCTCCACATCAACTTCCCATCGCCAGGATGTGTATTTCTGCACTCAAAAGCCCAGATAATTCTGAGGAGTATAGTGGCTTCATTTCCCAAAGGGTTTAAGCTTCAATTTCCCACCGTGGTCACTGGCTTAATCACACATGCCTTCTTTGTGTGAATTAACTGCCACCGTGCTGTGTCTTTGCATGTCTCACATGAACCCCTTGTGCTCCCATTTTTCCTTCCCATCTGCTTTTTTAGGGGAGCTCCTAGGAAGACAATGCTTTTTTGCAAGCTGGAACTAAGCCTTGTTCTTTCTTGTCCTGCTACGGGGCTCAAGATTCAGGCAGTTTTCAATTCTGGAATTAGCCTCCAGCTACCCTATGGGAATATCTCCGGGGTCTCCTTAGGTTGAGGCTCTGGTGGCAGGGACTGAGACAGTCTGAGGGGGACCAAAACCACACTTATCCTGGGGTGCTTCAGGGGTTTAGCTCTCCTCTTTCCACACCACTCCCATCTGCTCTGATGGGAGCCTCTGGGTTTACCTGCCTGAGTGTCAGAGCTGCTCATCCCAAGGCAATGAGACACCCATGGGTCTGGCCACAGCCTGAGCCTGGATTCCCAATTCCTGGGACCAGGAACAGAGCAGCACCACTGCTTTGGGTTCCAGATGGGATGGTTGGGGAGGGAGGATGGGAAAGAGAGGAAAAAGAGGACAACCAGGGGCTCATTCAGACTTCTGCCCTCCAGACCTATAAGAATCAGTTTCTCATGTTTTAAGCCACTCTATTTATGGTGGTGATTTGCTACAATAGGACCAGAAAAGGAAGGAGTGGGGTGGGAGGGGGGCAGAAAGAAGAGGGAAAGGAGCTAGAAGAAGGGGAGGGGAGCAGAAGCTTATGAAGGGCAAAGGTGTGGAGGCATTTAAAGGGAGAGAAGGATCAGAAGTCAGGCTACTCTGTGTGCCTGGAGAGTGAGCCCAAGGCAGCAGGGCAGGTCTGTGAAGGACTTTGAATGTCACACTAAGGGGTTCAAGCTTGGTAAATTACAACCTGAGGCCAATCAGTCCTCTGCTGACTTTATAAATAAAGTTGTATTGGACACAACACACCCACTCAGTCACACACTGTTGACTTTTCAGTTGTGAAGGCAGAGTTGAGTGGCCCTCTGCAGAGAAACTTTGCTGACGACAGCAATAGGGATCCCTCAGATCCCAAGGATGCCACCCTGCCCCTGCCTCCCCACACAAGCACTGCCCCAAGGGGATGTTGCCAGGACTCTGAAGCTGCTGACCCACCCCTGCTCCTGGGGATGGTCACTGGGTTGGCTTTGTTCACCTCCTCAGTGTCCCGTCCCAGCACAGTAAGCACCCAGTGGTCGGCCAGGGAGTGACTGAGTGGGTCAAGAATGGATGAGAACAGAGCTGAACCCCAAAGGCCAGAAGCCCTGCCCTGGCTACCCACTGGGGTGGCTTTTTTCTCATCTTTCCCTCCCCTTTGCCCCAGGCATCACAATTTCCCTGCAAAGTGTTCTAGGTGGCACAGATGACTTCTGTCTTCCCCGGGTCTGGCTTCCTTGTGTTTGGGCCTCCCGGGCCTTTGGAGGGTCCTGGGTTTTGGGGTGGGGGGCAGCATCTCTCAGGAGTGAATGAACAGCTGGGCTCAGCATCCTTTCAAGTAGGGAGACCCTCTTAGATTTTTCCATTGGCTTGAGACATGGGAGGGCCCAAGCCTGAGATGAGGTCGCTTCTGTGAGAAGCGAGGGAGGCAGGGCGTCGACGTTGGCCTGGATGACCGAGCTGGCTCCACACGTGCGTGTAGCTTGGAGCAAGCCATTGCCTCCCTGGGCCTCAGCCTCCTCCAAGAGTGGTTCTTGGATCACCTACATCAGAGTCCTTTGGGAGAGCTTGCTGGGATGCAGATCCCTGGGCCCCACCCTAGACCCAGAGTCAGAGCCTGGGGTACAAAGCCTGCAGTGCTGCACGTTTACCAGCTGTCCAGGTGTTGGGGACAGAGAGGGCATGCTGGCCAGTCACCTTCCGTGAGCCATTCTGTGAGCCCCTTTAAGTGTTAATGTTATTTCTCTGTTTTTATTACTGGGGTGGGGAACCCTGGGTGCACATTTCTGGTCCTGTTGCCTTCCATTCTCAGAGGGGCCCTGTGTGTCAGGAGGAAGGCAGGAGAGAGAGGAGGAGAGGCATCACCAGCAGCAACAAGCACTGGATGGGGATGGGCTCTCTGGGAAGGCAGGAGGAGGAGGAGAGGGGAGGGAGGAGGCAGACGCTGCTGAAGCCATTCGCCCTTTTACCCACCACTCCCGCTTACCCTGCCCTGTCTGGCACAGACAGCCTCCCCTTCTCTCTGCAGGGAGGAAGGCTCTGCTGGAAAATGACCATGAGTGACACCACCGAGGCTCTCCAGCCACCAGTTTGCCACAGAATTGGTCACGGCATGTTTGAGCTGGGAGGGAACTTAAGAATGTTCTAGTCTTGCTCTTTCATGCTTCGGATGGGGAAGCGGGAGCCCGGGGAGGGGAGCGGCTTGCCCGAGGTTCTCCTGCGAATTAGATGGGGCTCAGAGACTGGATTTCTGGAGTCTGGCTCTCCACCCTCCACGCCCAGCATCTCACATCTCTGGCTCATGGGCATTGTCTACAAGTTGCTTTTGTTGTTTCTGATATGTTGACATCCCATCTGTATTGTTATTTGCTTAACATTTTCCCAAACAGACTTTTTGTTTTACCTAAATAAATAAATCCGTTTTAAAAGAAAACTTCACATGATGACCATAAATGGATAACCGGTATCATGTGTCAGAAATGGAGGTTAGCGCAGGAATAATTACAGAACTCTTGACATAAATACACTGCGTAGTCCTCAACTGCATTTTAGAAACCACCAGTGGGATCTTCACTAGCCTTTTGGAAATGCTCGATTCCAGTGTAGTGGGAGATGTACAGATTTAAGCCGCATTCAGGAATAATCTCGAGGGGACCGTCGCAGGCCACCAGAGCTCAATTCTAGTGCTGACTACTCATGTGATTTCTGCAGGTGACTGCTCTTCTCGGGTCCATCATCTACAAGGTGGGGCTACAACCATGGCACTTCCGTGGGAGTGCCACAAGAGCCACAAGCTCTCCTGATGTGTGCTATTTCGGCAAACCCTTACTAGGGGCTCTGCTCTGGGTCCAGAAGGAAAGCAGACGTGGAGCAGCCAGAGTCTTCAAGGGGAGGTTTAGAATAAATGGCTCCCTTTTTGCCATCAGCCATTTTCAGGCTAGAGGAAGGGAAGCTTCTCTGGTGAGGGGATCAGACCTCTCCTCCTCTCTCCTTTTTTTCCTCTCCCTCTCTCCCTCTCCCCTTCCCCCTTCTCTCTTTCCCTCTTATTAGGACAGAGAGGGCACTCATGGATTTTATGTAGCTGCAGCAGGAGAGATTCAGGTTCGACTCCCAGAATTATTTCTAATGCTCATTCAATTCACTGGGAGATATTAGCGAGCTTCCAGAAATGAAGCTGGAGACCATCTCCGATGACAGACTCTGCGGAAGGGGACGGGCAGCCCTCCAGGGTTTTCCCCTTGCCTGCAGTTGAACACAAGCCTGTCTTGGGAGACTGAACTTGGGGTGGGGAGTGGGGCTCAAGGATGACAGGAGGAGGCATTGGGGGCTCCCTTGAGCTGCCTTTCCAGCCTGTCCTTGGATTCAAGGGGTTGGAAGGGAGAGAACTGGGAAGCCCGTGAGTGAGGTAGTCCAGTCTCACTGACAGCAGACCCTTGTGACCTCCCTAGCTGTCTTCCTCTTTCCTCACTCAACCAATTCCCTGAGGGTAAAGTTGAGGCCAGAGGGGAAGGGACCTTTCTGAGGTCAGGTGGTTGGAGAATGACACGCAGAAGGACTCCTGCCTCCCAGCAGGTGCATGTGTTCACCGAGATGTACTTCCTCAAACTGGTTCTCAAGAACAGCTCTGAGATCTGCTTCGTCTTTGTTGTTTGGGGACATGCCCCGGCATGGGCCGCTGGCCTGGTAGGGTCTTCAGGGAGGGCAGATCCCAGGCCTAGCTTCAGCCACGGGAAGACGTGCAGGCTGGGCTCTGCTTACCAAGACCGGGTTGGACTGAGCAGGTATTTGGGGCAGCCAGATCTGGGTCCTGCTCTCAGGCTGTGTAACGTGGAGACATCATGCACCTCGTCTCTTTCATAGCTGAGTTTCCTCATCTGTCAAGTTATGATACTCACGCTTTCTACTGACATGAAAGAGGAGACTCTAGGGCAGCACCCACTGCTGCGGGAACACCGCGTGAATAAATGGGCGTTGGTGTTCTCAGCCATGGCCTGCTTCCAGGAACAAGCCCACGTTCCTGTTTCTGCCGCTGATGGAACCTTGGGGTCTGCATCTGGAAAACTCGAGTCCTGGCCAGACAGAGAGGCACTGGCCCAGCACCTGATTTCGGAGGCCTCTCTTCTATGGAAATGGAGCAGCTTTTTCTCTGCTTGAGCCCAGCTGGCTCTAGGGGCCCAGGGGATGGAAAAGAAATGACCAAAAGACACTTACCCTGGGGCTGGGAGTGTGGGGGCCTCTCTGGTGCAGAGCTTACAGCCGCTGCTGGCTCAGTATCCTGCCCACCTGCCCCTTCCGGCCTGGCCGCATGGCTCCTCTTGGTGGGGCTCTTTAAGATCTCCTCGATGGAGAAGGACAGCCCCAGCTTCTTGGGGGCCCCACCGTGCTCCGAGCTTTTCCTCTCCATGCCCTAGAGAGGGCAGGGCTTGCCTTGGGACACTCTGTGGGCGGCCGTGAGGAGGGGCAGAGGGGACTTTGTGTGCGTCCAGGGAGATGCCGGTGGAGGGTGGCGTACTTCCTCTCCTGGCACTTCTGGAATCAAAAGGGCGAGTGGAGGTGGAGCCTGGGGAGCCTCATGTCAGATTATCCAAGCACAGTTCTGTCTGCATGGACGTCCATGGGCTACTCTAAACCTCCCCCGGGGAGCAGGTCACATTGGGAGAGCTGGAGTGGGCCGTATCCCAGGCCCGTGGGCTCAGAGCTCTTGCAGGCTTGATGTCACAGCAGCCACCGTGGTCATGATCGGCTCGGTTGTACTGCCAAAGTCTTCTCCCGGGTGGTCGCTTTCAAAATCGCCGGGCTAGGTTGGGGTCCCTGACGTCACTGTCAGGGCAGACTGAGCTAAGGAGCTGGAAAGAAGGGAAAAGTCCACCTCTGCCTTTTTTTCTGACTTGTGGCCCTCGCCTGCTGGCTCTGGCCGTCCTCTAGAAGGCTGGAGTGCCACCTTTGGGTCCCAGGGGGCCAACTCCGATCCAGGCCACCTGCAGCTTGAAACGTGTTCCCAGAAACCCTCTTGGACTTCGAGTTCTGCTGCTTCTGGACTCTAGAAAAGGCTTTCTGGAGCAGCTGGCCTTCTGCTGTCCGGAAGGTGCAGGCTTAGGTGTGGGGTCTCTGGACCACCGCAGGCTGGTTTTCCGTTTCGGGTCTGGACTGAGTGCGGGTGTCTCTGGTCTTCCTTCCACTCTCCCTGGCCTCGCTTCGTAAGCCTCTCCAGAGGCTCCTGGCCCAGTGTAATTCTCCCTTCGTTTTGGTGTCCTTTCCGCTTCTCCCAGCAGGTATGTCCCTTACATGTCCCCCGAGATAGCACCGAGGGGACCCTTTCACTCTCCTGTAAACTGTTGGCTAGGAGCGGACAGGGCATCCACCTGTCCTTACGGGGAATTCTGTTCCCAATTGCTGTGTAATCAGGGAGGAGGAGCTGATAAGAGAAGAAACTCTCCACCCTCCTTAAGGCCGGGACGCAGGTGTTGGGGGGAAGGGACAGGGGGCAGAGTGGAGCTGAAAGGTGGGCAGGGGGACCCTGGCGAAGTGCCATGCTGGGGAACTGGCTAGGTGGGAGCAGGACAAGGGAAGATGGGAACAGTCTGGCCAGGAAGTGTCCCCAGACTCAATAAAATGTGTTAGGAGAGTTTATGGGTCACGTGGAGGCTGGAGGCGGGGCCAGGGTGCAGGCTGTTGGGCGTCAGGCAAGGGGGGCCCCTGTCAGTCTCGCTTCCCTGGGCTTGCAGATACCAGAGCAGGAGACACTTCTGAGTTCTTACGGTGTATGTGGGGAAGCCGAGGCCCAAATCAAGGAGATGGAGTGAATGTCATGTCACGGTCTGATTTAAGTACTCCACCGGGGAGCTCCAGGATGCTGTGCTGGGCGCAAGGACAGAGCTGGCACGAGAGTGACTGATGCCCCAGGAGAGATGGTGAACTTGCTTTGGGACACTGGAAGCCAGATCTTCTCACAGAGGGTGAGGGGGTGGGGAAGGCTGACCCCCACTCCCTATGGAGGATGAGTCCAGAGAGTGAGGAACTCCCTCTGAGATGGGGAGCGGGTAAAGATCGCACATCTTGCTTTAGAAGTGGTGCCCCTTGGGAGTGTCAGGCTATCCGATGGAGCTGGGGGGCCCGGGCTCCGAGGCAGTAACGAGCCCACTCTACAGTCTTGGGAGCGCCCTTGCTCACCATGCCAAAGCCTGATGTAGTTGGGCATCTGGATCCTTCCCAACAGCGATGCTACCACGCTCCAAGTTCCCTGCCCCCCCCCCCCAAAAGAGGAAGGAATTTAAATAAGTCAGTAGTGAAAGTGTAACTTAATGCAACTTCTGCTCATATACTGTGGCCAGAATGAGTCACGTGACCCTGCTACGTGCAAGGGGGCTGGGAAATGGAGTTCACCCTGTGCCAGGAGGAAAATGAACCAATTTAGTGAATGCACAGTGAAATGCTTGCTGCATACCATGCTGATCAGGAGGCCAGAGTCCCACAGTGGTCAGGCCACCGTTGGCCAGCAAAAGGAGTCCTCGATGTGAGGATAGGTCTCTCTCCCCTGGAGGCAGAGGAAGGGTAAGGGTGCTTGTAGTAGCTGCTCAAGAGTGAGGACAGGAACTTTAGGGGCCCAAGCGGCAGAAGCAGTAAGGACAGGAGGACAGGACATGGAGCCAGGGGCTGTGCACTCATTGCCCCATTTAATACACGCGACCGTCCTATTGGGTGGCTGGCATGCAGGCCGGTTTACAGCTGAGATGTGCCCGGAGAGCTGGAGTGGTGGGGATAGGGCTGCACAGCTAACCAGCAAAGAAACAGTGTTGAAATCCAGCTGGTCCTGCTCTCAAACCCTGCTCCCTTTGCCATGATCCCCAGAGACCATCTGGCCCAACCCTGTCATTGCACAGATGGCCCGAGTCCCGGAGAGAGAAGTTGCCAGAGTCGCACCATCTGTCATTTTCAGCACCGCCCTTGATTTCCTTGTATTTTACTTCTCTTGGAGGTGAGCCTCACTCCCCAGCAGGTGAAGGAAACACTCCTTGTCTCTTGGGCCTGGACACTTGCCCTCCTTCTAACCCATCGCCCACAGCTGGCCACCGCGCTGGCATTCATGCTGTGTTCGTCCCACACATGTGCCTCGAGCATTCACTGTGTGCCAACCACTAGGGACGGGTAGATGAACGAAAGAGACCCTGTCCCGAAGGACTCACCATCTGGGGTGGAGGAGGGGAAGCTGGGGCTGCGGATGGGCGTGCCAGTGAGACAAAGTAGAAAGTGGCTGGGAGAGGCTCTGGTGGGGCTGCAGAGGAGGCGGAGCTTGGGGGGGGGCACCTGGATCAAAGGCAGCTATGACCTGGAGGAAGGAGAGAGGCAGGGGAGTCATTGCAGGGGAGCTCCTGCATTTATTCTACTAGAAAATATGTAAGCGAATAAAAGCACCCCGAGGGGCGCCTGGGTGGATCGAGCCCCACATCGGGCTCCCTGCTCGGCCGGGAAGCCTGCTTCTCCCTCTCCCACTCCCCCTGCTTGTGTTCCCTCTCTAGCTGTGTTTCTCTCTGTCCAATAAATAAAGTCTTAAAAAAAAAAAAAAAGCACGCCGCATGGTGCACTGCTCCTACTTTCATTGATGGAAGAGGGATCTCATTTTCTGAAGAGGTATTTAGGAAAAATGTGCTGGAAAAGTAGGTTAGAGCCATCCGTTCATTTACGCATCCATCAAATATTTTTGAAGCATCCGCTCTGAGGGGCCCGGCGGTGACTACAGTGGCTGGAACAACAATTTTCATCCAAATAGACACGCTGCCTCTTCTTCTGGAGCTCACCTTGAGACCAGAGAGGATAAATGCCCAATCTAATTTTCATGTGTGATAATGTTATAAATAGAACAGGTTGATGAACTAGGGAGAGAGGCCAGGTGAGGGAAGGTTCTTTAGTTTCTTCAGATGTGAATTGCATCCCTCCGGGGCAGTACAGAAGCAGGGGTGTTTTCCTGAGCGGGGGTCCATGAACCGAGCTGTAGGGTTAAGGCAAATGTCAGGGACAAGGGGAGAGAAGTTATGGGCAGAGGGTGTTGGTGTCTGGGAGGGAGTGGGTGTCAGGGTGCGTTCAGCTATAAATAACCGAATACCTAATACGAGTGGTATAAACACTAGGGGTTTGTTCGCTTGGTGATGCGTGCAGGCGGGGGGACCCAGGGCTGGTGAATTCAGGCATGATAACGATGGTAATGGCCAGGGGCTTGCCAGCTTTCTCCTCCGCCGTCCTCAATGCCTTGGTTTTGTCTCTGTGTCTGTCCCCTGTGGCTGATAGATGGTTCCAGCAGGGGCAGGCTTCTGGCCTCAGACACACATCTCTCACTCTTCTTCTCTTGGGGGAAAGCCTTTCCCAGAAGTCTCAGAGCAGATTCCCTTTATTTCCCCTTGGCCAGGACTGTGTCCCTGCCCTTAAGCCAATCCTTTCCAGAAAGAAGGAAATGGCCATGACAGATGAACTGATTCAGGGTTTACTCCCTTCACTCCCTGTGATGGTGCTGGAGCTGCCCTTCATGGTCATTCTATTGCTCGCTTCCTGGACCAACCTGGGTCTGTGAGCTGACTGCTCATAGGAGGGGTGACTGCTGTCACGGAGAGGCCAGCTGCGTCTGCTTCGGGAAGTGGGTAGCGGGTCAAGTGGGTTTTTCTTTGGGAGGTTGTGCAAGAGCGGGTGTGCACGCACGTGTGCGGGGGTGCCTTTTCCTGCGTGGCTGGTGCATTGGCTAGGCCCCTCCTGGGATGTGGAGAGAAGAGGAAGAGAAGAAGCAAGGAAGGAAGGAAGAACCTCTCTCCCCCTCTTTGGGCAGCTTGGACACGTGTCACAGTGAGACCCTTTCCAAAGCCATGTTTCGCCCTCTGCCGCTCAGGGCCTCCAGGGGACGGGGAGTCATTTCTGGTGTGCAGTGGACGAGATTAAAGCCGGATGAGGGAAGTGACTCACCCAAGGTCTCTCTGTTAGTTGCTAGCAAACAACAGGACCTAACCTTACTGTCACCCAACTGCCTCCTCTTTCGAGCACTCCACACAGCTTCCAAGAGTTATTTAAGCAATCTGAGTTTTTAGAAGGAACTCCCAAAGAAACATCTCTACGGACACCTCAGTGGGTTGGCAGTTGAGAGATTTGAGGTCTGAGGGACTCCTGCTCTGTTATTTCCCTCCAGAGCAATTTTTCTGGGTCTAACCCTCTGTGTATTTGGGATTCTATGGTGGAAACAGAAGCTAGCAGAAGCTTCCTGAGCACAAGAGGGCCTGTTCAGGGACAATGACATGAAGGTTGTCTGCCATGGGGATGGTATGGTGAGAGGATCAGGGGTTCTTAGTGGACCCCTCCCACCCTCATCCTTGCACTATTTGCCCTTGAGACTTGCTTCTGCAATGGTCACCTGGGCGGGGGGGGATGGAGATGCCTAGATCTGCCAATTTGAGCTCACATTTCATTTTTTTAAAAAGATTTTTATTTATTTATTTGGCAGAGAGATCACAAGTAGGCAGAGAGAGAGGAGGAAGCAGGCTCCCCGCCGAGCAGAGAGCCCTATGTGGGCCTCGATCCCAGGACCCTGAGATCATGACCTGAGCCGAAGGCAGAGGCTGTAACCCACTGAGCCACCCAGGTGCCCACATTTCATTCTTTTTCACTCCAGATTCTGTTGAGGTCATTCAAAGCCCTTCCATAATCTGTCAGGTCCTTAGGCTCCCTTGCTTGGGCATGAGAACTTGTCCTTCCGAGCAGGTTGGGCAGATCCTAGAGGCACCCTACATTGGGAAGGCAACACTTAGAATGCAGGACAGACCACGGAGCCTTTTCCTTTGGGGGTTTGGAAACCAGTGAGGTTGGTGTCAAGCCGGGGTACGTGCAGTCTGCTTGGACCTTGGGCTGTGTGTGATGGCTGAAACTCTTCATTTACATCACATATTTAAAGCCAGTCATCATAACCCCTGAAGACCAGAATATCAGGACTGATGTAGGGCTTGGTGGGTCTTGCTTGCACTGCTCTGCAGTTGATGAATGGTTTCATATATAAGTGGCTCTTACCTGTATTTACAGCATGTCTCCTTATGGATAGCTGTATCCAGTGAGAGGGAAACTCCTCACCAATGGATTTAGAGTCTAGTATTTCTGGGGAACATCATATAGGGGGATAGTTCTCAAGGACGTGATGCAGGTGAGCCTGGCGGATCCTTTGATGTACTCTTGAAACTCCCTTGGGGAAGCACCTTTCTGAGATGTACAAACTGGCTCTGGGTAAGACCTACATGGCACATTTTCTCTCTAAGGTTGGAAGAAATTGCTGTTTCCGCATGAGCCTCATGTTGAATGGAAACAATACATTTAAACTCCCAGCTCCCACTGGCATGGTGACACGAGAAGAGGGTGGGAAGACTCTGGAAAGACCCACTGAGAGGCAGCTGAGGGCACCACCCATGTCCCAAGCCTTGGGCAGTGTTTCTCAACCGTGGTTGTAACTTAGGATCCCGAGGGGGCATCTTACACAGACTGGCGGGGCCCTAGCCACACCAATTATGTCTGAATCCCTTATAGAGGGAGTACCGGGACAACTTCATGCCTTGTAAAATCTTATGGGAGGTCAGATTCTAAGATATGGTTCCCTTAGCAGGAATCTGGAGCATGCGGTTTCTGAGAACCAGTTCTGAACTGAATCCCCAAATCAGAGTTTCTCAAACCTCTGTGTGTATCTGAACTTATTGAACTGCAGATTCGGATTCAGTGCTCCTTGCTGGGGCCCGAGACTTGGCATTTCTAACAGCTCCCAGGGACTTGGATGCACACCAGGAGTGACTGGGGCCTGGGTGATAATGTGGAATTAAGCACCATGACATTGGAGAAGCATTTCCTCAGAGCAGTGGTCTCAACACTTCTAACACTGTTAGAAGACACCAGTGCCAGGGATCTAACCCTAGAGACTCCAATTCAGTTTTTTGGGGGTGAGGCTGGTGCATCAGGAATGTTAACAATTTCTCCAGGTGATATGAATGTACAACCAAGATTAGGAACCTCTGCTCTACAGGTTAACTTTTTTTTTTTAGTTTGAGATTGGTGCTGTTCAATAGAAATATAATGCATGTATTAGTTATCTACTGTGGAATAGTAAATTATGTGAGACTTGGTATTTGTTAAGTCACATGGCTTCTGAGTATCAGGAATCCAGGGATAGCATAATTCTGGCTCAGGGTCTCTCAGGGGCTGTAGGCAAGATGCGGGTTGGGCTGCCGTCCACCTGAAGGTTGGACTGCGGTTGGAGGACCTTCTTCCAAGGTGGTTCACCTACATGGGTGTCAGCTTGAAGCTTTAGTTCCTCATTAGGTAGGCCTTTCTATAGGGCTGCTCACAACACAGAACCTAAATTCCCTTGGAGTAAGTGACAAGAGTGAGGGTGGGAAGGAGGAGGAGGAGGAGGAGGAGAGAGATTGGTATCAAGGAAGAGAACAAAGCAGAAGTTGCAGGGTCTTTTGTAACCTAATCTTGGAGTGACATGCCACTACTCTTGACCTGTTGGTCACACAGACCAACCCCCCTAAAATGTGGGAGGTGCCTACCCAAAGATGTGAACATCAAGAGAGGGGCAAATTGGGGCCTTCCTGGAGATGTCTACCACATTGTGCATACAAGGGATTTTAAAATTCTCTGGTAGTCACATTTAATGGCATTAATTTTCATAACATATTTTACTTACCCATTGCATCCACATATTAGTTCAACATGTAATCACATAAAATTATTTATGAGATATTTTGCATTCTTTTTTTGTGTGCTGAGTTTGAAATCTGGTGTGTATTTTACACTCATAGCTCATCTTAGTTCAAGATTCACCACATTTCATGTATTCAGTAGCTACGTTGCTGCCCTCCTTCATTCTACCCATATGGTCTTGTCTGGATGGACCCAAAGGGTAGATTATTTTACTTTGTAAAGGCCCATCCTCCGTTCCCCCTCAAAGGATTGACCGATTGGTTTACTTGATATTCCAACTAAGCCATCTGTCAATTTCCTATTTTATAAGTCACAAGTCTGGATTTCTTGGGCTTATATTATGTAGGAGGAAGCCCTTGGGTTTTCAGCACATTTATTCCACACTCTTGACCTTTTTTATGTTACTTGTGCAAAAATTTGTCAGGAACAATATAAAAATTGCAACAGCAATGACTGACTTTGGCCTTTGACTCAGTGGAGGGAAGCTAATTATGTGGAGAGAGACCAATTATGGGCTAGACCACAGGCACTCAGTGCTAATCGCCATCCTGCCACGGGCCCACCTACAGAACCTGCACCTCGGTGCTGAGTGAGGCCGGCCGAGGGGGAAGCCGTGTCCCGAGAAGCCAGACCATAATTTCCAGCACAGCACCAGAGCCACGTGCTTTGACCCTTTATCTTAGGGTAAGATAGGTTACAATCTTGCTCTTTAACAGGAAGTTTAAAGTTTGAAAGAAATTTTGGATGAGCTGAATGAATTACTCTTTGCGATGAGGAGCAGAAAGTTAAAAGTCTTTTCTATGCAGATGACATGGTTTTATGGTTACGAATCAGGAATGACCTCATTACTGTCAGAAAAAAATGGCTCAGAATGAACTGCTCCAATCTCCCAATTGTTATTTTTGGCAGATGTCCTCCAATATTGAGTTGGCTTTTATTCAACAACCTGTGAATCGCATTCACTCGTTTAATCACTTAGGGCTATGGTTTCCTACTGAGCCATTTGGGGGACTCATCAGGAGGTTATATTTTGTTTAACATTAGGTGTCTGCGGTAGAGAATTAGGTTTTTTCCAAGACCTTCCTGGGAGATTTGTAAAATGTACTTTGAAAAAAAATTGAAACTAAAATAATTGTGGATTACCTTAATGGGCTAGGACATTATTCCCACAGGTGTTGCTTTAGCTTCTCTCTCTCTCTCTCTCTTTTTTAAAGATTTTATTTATTTGACAGAGAGAAACACAGCCAGAGAGGGACCACAAGCAGGGGGAGTGAGAGAGGGAGAAGCAGACTTCCCGCCGAGCAGGGAGCCCGATGTGGGACTCGATCCCAGGTCTCCAGGATCATGACCTGAGCTGAAGGCAGTTGCTTAACCAACTGAGCCATCCAGGCGCCCCCCTTCAGCTTCTCTTTATGCAGAGGTTGGTTCACTTGATTATTGACTCACGTAGATCTTCCCTCAGCTGGTAGCAAATGTCTCTGTCACAGGATGGTTCCTACTACAGTCCATGACTTCGAACTGTCTGCTGTCCACATTACATATCTAAACAGATTGAGAGCAATCATTTCATCAGAATTCCCCTGAAAAATGGGCTCTTGCTGAGGCTCACCTGGTGTATAAGAAACCACAGTAGAATTCTTCTCAGACTGCCAAGCCAGAAGAAGTCCCCTTCTCTTGAGCAGTTGGGTAATTCTCTAACTTTTAGAATCACTGTCATCCTGACCACCTGCAGATGGTTGTGTTTCTGTTTTCTCTGTGGCTCCTAAGAGGGAGTTTAAAAAACTCATTTGGCTTCTTGGACGTTAGAGTGTGCCGGGCTAGCTTTCCTTCACCTTGGCTTCTCCATCCATTCCTTCCTCTGAAGTGTGCGCTGGGTCTTCTGTATTTAGATGAGTCTCTTAGAACCTTTCCCAAGCTGAGGCAGGGATGTAAATAAACACTAGCACGAGGAACAAGACATTACACCTGTCATCCTCAAACAACTGATGAGTATTGCGAAGGACAGGGGCCTGCCTGGGTCTCCTGATGGCCTCACTGGTGTTTTCCTAGTTGACCATGAACTAGGCACATGAGTTTTATAAGAAGAGGTTAGCTGTTGTGGATACCAACACATCCCTGCTCCAACAGATAGAAATCCTGGACAAAATGTAACCATCGGTTTTTTGATTCACTGGTGAACTTCAAACTCAAGGTGTTGAAACTCGAGGGACTTCCACGGAGGCAGCACCAAAGTCAGCTGAAGGTGGGAAGCCTTAGTGAAAACCCAAACCACGTGAGGAAGTACATCGTGAAGGATGGTGGCAGCCCAACCCAGGAGGACAAAGTGCCCCCAGTCACACTCGCCTGGGGGCTCGCCAAGGGAAGGGACTGGTGACTATTCCAGCAGAGGGAATAGCCTGGCAAAAGCCAGAGGGATGGAGGGAACCGGGGTGGTAGGGAGAATGGCAAGAGATTCAGGATGGCTGCAGTCTGTGTGTGTGGGCATGTGTGTATGTGTGAGGGGCGCATGTGTAAGTGTATGATTGCATGTAGGAGGGGGAGCCTCCAGACCTTCAGCCCAGCAAGCGACCTTTCCACTATCTGCCTCTGCCTCTCAGCCTCAAACCTGCCTGGGGGTCTCCTTGTTCTGGGGCAGACAACACTGTCTTTTGGGTGCCTTTCTCTGCCTCTCCCATGTACACGGTGACTCCTCTGTGTCCTTCTGCTCTCCAAGCTTCCCACCAGTAGAACAAATGGGTTTAAAACCCTCATGCAGACAAAACCACTTATGCCACGTGGGCAAAACGAAATCTAGTCTCATGAACGTGAGCAAAATTAACTTTGGTTATTTCTTGTAAACATCTCTGATAATCATAAGAGATGTAAGTCATCTTCTTTAAAGGGTGAAGACATCATTTTTAAACACACCCCACCTTCTGGAAACCCCGTTGAGATAACCAGTCACTGCACAGGTTGAACGACTTCCTCATTTCAGTTTCTAAGCGATCCTGTAACGTCATGCCTTTGAGCTTCATACCAGGTTTGGGTTTGAAGTATCCCTGTTCACAGTTTGTTTCTTGCTCAATAAAATATTCACACCAAGTAAAGCTCTCTCAGGTTTTCTTTTGGCACCATTATCATATAGTTTCCTTGTGGAATCCCTTGCACTGTGAGACCCTTGAAGGACAAGGACTGTGACTTACTCACGTTTCCTACCATACACCTAACACAATGCTTTGCACATAGTGGGTGCTCAGGGAGGGTCTGCTGAATGGAATGCATGTGTTAGCACACTAATCAGCACTGTATTTGGCTGATATGTCACAGAATACAGAAATGCATGTCTTAAAAAATACAAATTTATTTTTTCTGTTATGTGAATAGAGCCTCTGGGTTGTCAGGTCAGCACTGTGTTCGGCAGACTCCCAGTCATCAGGGTCTACTACCTTAGTAACGTCTTCCGTTGTCAGGGTTGCCTCACAGCCTAAGCCGACTGCTGGGGCTCCAGGCATCAGCTTCAATTCAGGTAGAAGGAATAAAGGAGCAGACTTTAATCTGAGTCAGTCCCCCTTCAAAATTCTTCTGGAGGGAACTAGTGACTTTTCTAGTGACTTTCTCTTCCATCTCATTAACTCTTCCCTCTCAGTGGCAAGCAGGGCTAGGCTGTCTTTAAAAACCTGGGAATATTGCCACCCCGAATAAAATCAGGATTCTATTGGTAACAAGAAAGGAAGCGTGAATATGGGGACATGACCAATAACCTGTGCTACAGCTTGTAGTTGGGAGCTACGACGAGCAAGTCCCCTAAAAATCTGGAGAAGGAAAGTGAGATGGACTTTTTGGTGACGGATTTAATTATGAACACACACTCGCTGAAGCAGAGATGTGCAAAGGCAAAGTGAGACACCTTGAGTCTGTAACCTGTCAGGAACAGAGCGGTGGGAATGGCTCCCAGGGCAGAGGAATCCCATGCAGGTGCAAATGTAGAAGGTGCGACCACTTCCTGACTGATTGAATCAGGGAGTGTGGCCAGGGGGAGAATTTTAGGGAGAATTTGGTTCTTTTAGTACCACTGGGAAGACCATACCATTGAGATATGAGTGTAACCAGTAGCCTGAGTCCGAGTCCACATCCTCGTCTGGGGGTAAAAGTTGTAAAATTAAACAGCTTAAACTCTTGGTTCATGAATGTGAGCATGCTGGGAATTAAATTAAGGGAATGGCTGGCAATAAATGCATTGAAGGGGGGGAAAAACGGAGACAAGAATGGAGGGAAGGTGTCAGAGAATCAGGGAAACCCATCAGAAAGAGCGAGAGAACAGACACTGAGTTGCCAGAGTCTTTATCCCAGCTCTGTCCTGGACGTGCGTGTGTGTGGCTGCATCACTGGGGCTCAGTCTCCCCTTCTGTGGAATGGGGCCATTGGACCTGGTGGCCAGAGGAGTGCAGTGATGAAAAGTGCGCACCCTTCAGTGGGTGCCGCCTGCCTTTGGATCCCAGCCTGTTAACTGAACAGGCAACTTAATTCTTTTCAGTCTCGGGGCACCTGGGTGGCTCAGCTGAAGCATCTGCCTTCGGCTCAGGTCACGATGCCAGGATCCTGGGATCGAGTTCCGCAGCGGGCTCCCTGCTCAGCAGGGAGTCTGCTTCTCCCTCTTTTTCCGCAGCTCCATCTGCTTTTGTGCTCTTTCTCTCTCTCTCAAGTAAATGAATAAACTCTTAAAAAATAAAGAAATTAAAACAATTCTTCTGAGCCTTGCCTGCCTCCTCTGTAAAACAGGGATGAATAAGGGTGTCTGTTGCATATGCGGGTTTCGGGATGGCTTCCTGAGGCAGGGCAATACGGTGCCTGCACCGAGTAGGTTAGCGATTTCTTCCGCCCCGCCCCCCTCAAGCCCCTCCCCCCCGCCCCCGCCGGGCTGGACCAGGAAATGCTGAAATGCTGTCCTTTCTTGATAATCTGCTTCCAGCTGTCACTGCCGCCAACTCCAGACTCCCTTTTGCAGCCCGTCTCCCTGGTGACAGTTGCTATGATTGTCTCAAAAGTTCACCAGCTACCACCCGTGGCGCGGCAGGCCCCGTGCGCTGCTGTCTGAAGTCCTTTTAACCCACGATTTATTAGGTTTGTCATCCCCGATGACTTCTCAAATGAGCCCATAAATTAGAAATATTAATAACACATCCCTGGGGTCTGAAAGTGATAGCTTGTGTTATGGGGTCCATTCATGGACCAATTATGATCAACTGACATTTCCATCTGCACCCCATCCATCAGGGCACAAATGGCTCTAGGACTCGTGTTCTGCGTGTTGGAGGGAGACATCAGCTGAGGGTGAAGGTTTGTGTAGGAGCTATGGCCACGTGGGTCTTTGTCTTTCCTGCACCCTCAGAGTCTAACTATGGTCGGGAGGATCACTGAAATACGCTACACACCCTCTTGTCCCCCTTCTGCATTCTGGAGCTTTCTCTGGGTGGGTGATGCTGATTCATTCCTTCCTTCATTCCTTCATTCATTTTTCATTCACTTACTCCTTCCTTTCCTCCCTCCTTTGTTAATGTTTACTGAGACCCTCTTACCTCTTTGGGTAAGTGTATAATTGTGATGAATAGTGATGATGAAAGGGATCATGGTTTTAAAAATCCCTTATCTGTTTTTGAATATTAATATAATTTTCAGAAGGAAAACAGGGCACGAAAGCAGTCAGATAACTTGTCCAAGCTCAGAGAGGTTCAGTGACTTGCCCAAAGCCACAGAGCAAAGGAGAAGAGGCAGGAAACTTTGGGCAAGTTTCTTCAACACTGTGCTCCAGGCAGTCTCTTCTGTAAAATGGGTTTACTGGTGGAAGTAGGGTCCCGGCGCTGCCACCAGGACTGAACATAAAGGGAAAGTGCTCGGCCTCCAGAAAGTGCTGCCGTGACAGTCGCTGCGGCAACCAGCACTGTGCCTAAAACCGATCAATTACTTGAAGTTCCCCAAAAGCCTCAAAAGAAAAGGACATCCAGAGAGCATCCTGCCCTAGGCTGCCGGCAAAGAAATGGAGGGGTGGGATGTGAACTCAGGCCCACCTTCTTATAGAATCCCCACTTCACCTCCAGCTCTCATCCTGAAAACCAAAGCCGCAAGTGCTTATCAGCAGATGCAGAAAGAAGAAACCGTGTGATCTCACACGTGGAACTTGAAGACACATAGGACACAGAAACGGGGAGTGGAGTGGTGGTTCCCCGGAGCAGGGAGATGGCGATGTGGGCGGATGTTGGTCAAGGGGTACAGGGCTGTGACTATGTAAGGTGGATGAGATGAGAGATCTGATGTCCATCATGAGGACCACAGTTAATAAGACTGTCATGAATACTGGAAATACGCTAGCTAGGTAGATTTCAGGTGCTCTCAACAACGCCCCCCCCCCACATGTGCTATATGAGGAAACACGTTCATTTTCTGCACTAGAATAATCATTTCACTGTGTATATGCATATCAAATCATCAGATTGTACATCTTCAATATATACAACTTTTATTAAAAAAAAAAGAAGATGAAATTACCTCTGTGGTTTCAAGTGGAAGGTTAGATTCTCCTTCCGCCTCCCTCCCCTAGAAATCAGGGAGGACTTCCTGGAGGAGGTGACACTTGACCAATCTCTGAGAGGATGGGGAGAAGGAGATGTCATAGAGATGGGGACAGTAAGCCAGAGGGTAGGACCTGGCTGCAGTTTGCCCAGAGCTGGGATTGGGTGGAGGGAGGGTGGAATGTGTCTGCTAAGGACCCTGGGCTGCGGGCTGGCTACACCCTCCTGTGTCATGCCCTCACCTCTCTAGCACCAGCAGGGATGAAACGACTCTCTCTCCCTGCTTGTTGCGAGGGCCAGCAGAGACCAGCTGTGTGACTGTTGTAGGAGCGCTGTAGACGGTGCTCTGGCAACTTCGATCTGTGGACCTCATTGTGGTTGGAACAAAGCCCTGACTTTGAGCTGTTCTTTTCTTTATTGTCTGATTAAGGGATAGCAGAAGAGAGTGGGAAAAGGGAGGGGACATCTGGGCTCAGCAGACAGGCGTGAGGTGGTTGGAGAGGAGCCCCGAGGGTGTGTGGTCTCACAGGGCTGCTCTGGGTGGTTTTCTGTGTAGAAGGCAGTGTGATCCATTACTCATTTTGAAGGGGTCCATGGTGCCCTCTGGAACTTTCTGGAAATGGCGGTATTCATACAGAGGATTTTTGTGCAGAAAAGGCCTGGAGGGACCATCTAGTTCAGATGGGAAACTTTAGCCTATGAAGGAAGCAAGTTTTCCAAGGTCCCAGGGTTAGTTAGTGGAAAAGCCAAGACCACTAGCACCTGAGTCTCTTGACTCCTGATCTCAGAGCATAGAAAATGCTAGGGCTGGGACCCCTAGAAGTCATCTCTTGCATTGACAGCGGGCCCGAGAGGAGAAATGAGCTGCCACACAGTGGCTCAGGACACACAGACTGTCCAGCCAGGCAGTGCCATGTTCATATCTTAATTCTGCATCTATCAGCTGTGTGAGCCTTGTCTCTGGGCTCAGTGTCCCTCCTCTCTTGAGTGGGACCGCTCACGCCTATGTCACAGGTTTTTTCCAAGCGTTAAATGAGACCGTATGAGCAACACACAGAAGTCCCTGTGTTTCCAGGCTGCACATGGTGGGTGGCTCTAGTGTGGTCGATTCTGACCCCTACCACTCATTGCTCCCTTGGCTAGTTGGGTGGTGGTGCTTCTGTGTGGGAAACTGATCTAGCCTCCAGCGTTGAGCCCAAGCTGACTCAAACTCCCAAACCTAGGAATTATCCAACTCCTTCCCCTCATATCCCACATCTAATCCACCAGCAAATGCTGTTGGTTAGACCTTTCAGATGTGTCTGGAAACCCATGACTTCCCACCACCGCCTTGGCTGCCCTCTGTGGGGGGAGCCAGCTGTGGCCCTACCATGGACAGCTCTGCATTAGGTTCCCTGCTTCTCTCCTTTCTTCTCTGGACACCATTGCTGTTGTCTCTGCTCAAGTCCCTGTCTTGGAGCCCATAGCAGAGAACCAGTAGGGCAAGAGCCCCTCTGAAGTCTGACCCCTGTGGCCTCCGTCTGCAGCCGCACAGACTTCCTGGCAGTTTCTCTGAACACGCGAGACACACAGGGACCTCTGAATTGCTGTTCTCTCTGCCTAGAATGCTTTTCCCCACATGGTCTCAGGACTCGCTTTTTTATTCTTTCTAGTCTGCTTAAACACCATGTTTCCCCCAGGTCCTCCCTGCTTACCTCTGCTCTGGCATCCCTGATCCTCCTTTTCTTTTTCTAGAGCTCTTAGCTCCTTCCTATGTGCTATGGCATTTACTTTTTTGGTATACCTGTGGCTTAGAGCTTATTTCTTATCCCTCTCACCACTTAGATTGTAAGCCCATACAGCTTGAGAGTTTTGGACTATTTGTTCATGACTATATCCGAAGCATCTAGACCAGCATCTGGCATAATATCGATTGATCAAAAGAAAGAAGGAGGGGCACATGGGTGGCTCAGTGGGGTAAGCCATCGACTCTTGATTTCAGCTCAGATTGTGATCTTGGGGTCCTGGGATGGAACTCTGAGCTCCTTCTCCCTCTTCCCCTGCCCCTCCCACTTTATTTCCCCCAGCTCAGCCCCCTCTCCACCCACACGGGGCATTCATGTCGCACAAGGGGCACGTTTTCAACCCCCTACCTGGACCTCATCTCCATTTCTGCTCAATGCCAGCCCCATATGTCACCCTCTTGGATGGGACCAACCTGTCACTGAAATGTGAAGCTAAATGTAATGAAAGCAAGTAAATGCTATCTCATGTTTAATACTAACTTACTATAATTAAAATAGTGCACTAATTTTTAGAATGAACAAAGAATGAATCACATTTTCTCTTTCTGGTGGGATTTTCCTGATGAGATGGTATAATGGTCTGTTAGGACAACCTTCACTTCTTATTAGATTTTCATGGCGCAACTATAAAGAGGTTCATTTTTGCAAAGATGCTTGAGGGCCTCATAAGTTTTCCTAAGGGTGTCTCTCTGTACTTTGATATTGAAATTATTCTCTTTTGAGGTACTTACTCATTATCCTCATTGAGTTCCTCTTTGTTCATTATTATCAGGCCTCACCCTTCAACAGAGTACTAATAACTAGCATTTTTTTTGAGTGCTTACCATGTGCCATTTGGATGAGCGGATTTATTTTTGTGGCTGCTCTATGTGGTAGGACACATCATTACACATGTGATATAAGGAAATTAAGGCATGAGGAAATAAAGTAAGCTGTTCAGCGTTGGGCAGCTAGTATATGGTGAAGGAGAGACATGAGTAGGGCCGGCTTCTTCGTTACTCATTTGTCAAAGACATTGTGCATGATTTGAGTCATGCTCTAATCTTGCTCATTGAGCTCATGAAATCCTGCCTCATTGGTGAGATTTACATGTTCATGAAATTAACCTGTACATTGTGTGCACAGCATCATGGGAGGTGAGCTGAGCCATGATGGACACTGGCGTTAGATGGGGTAGGACATTTGAGCCGGGATGTCTTTATAACTGGCCAGTTCACAGGTGATTCTTGTGTTTGCCTCTGGAAGGCACTGTGTGAGAACTGGTCTGGAGATAACTGAATTCACAGCTGTGTGTTTAGGGTGAAGAGCCCAGGCCATCCCTGGGACTATGTCCTGGATTCCTTTGTTAACATAATGGAAAACCAATCACAACCGTTCGATGAGGATGGGGCCAGGGCTGGAGGGGGGCAGACATCACGATAGGTCATCAGACTAACGTTTGTTGGACACCAACTCTGTGCCAGACCTTCTGGGAGATTTTAGGAGCCTTGACCACAAGCCAGGGGGAGAGATATGACATGCCCATTTTACAGAGGAAGAAACTGAGGTATGAAGAGGTAAAATTACCTGGTTTAGGTGCTCATAACCAGATTTAAATTTGGGTTTATGGGCCCCCCAGACTTCTTCCCTTGAACTGCTTCCTTGCTAGAACAGAAGCACTAGCCTAGGGGGACCATGCGGACCCCTGGCAGAATGGGGCCTGGAAGCAGCCAGAGTGGCGGGATAGTGGGAAGCGAGACAGCTCTGGATCAACACAGTGGAGCCAGCTTTCCCCCATCTGTCCCCAGGCTGTCTCTCCCATTCCTTGTGCTATTGGAGACAAACTCACTTTCTAGGAATGAGTAGGGAGGCTGGCCCCTCCGATGATCTGATCGCTGCCACTTACAGAAGTCAGAGAACATGGCAGCCCCCACTTTAGGGGCTGCAACAACGCATCTCCTCCGCCAGCGTGGGGGATGTCAGGCTGTCCAGCTGGGGAAGTGCCAGAGCGAGGCAGAGGGACACAGGGAGGTTTCCACACGGCCCCACGGTACATAAAGGGAGTGTGTGTGTCTCTTGATTCATGGACCAATTACGCATAGCGTATTACATTACAGAGCTAATGGGGAATAAACCAGAAGAGCATCTGTCCGCGCCCAGGCCCACGCAGGCCTCTGGATTGCTCGGCCCTGGCTGGTCATCTCCTGACCTGGCTCCTGGAGGCTGATGAAGTGGAAATTTTGGGGACCTTCAGGAATCATTGGAGATGGGGCCATACACGAGTCATAGTCCCTCTGCATAGGCTGGGAGACCTCCTCCCTGACTCTTCATTTCCCTCCGTGGTTCAGGAGGTCAAAAGCATCCTTTTGGTCCAGGTTCATTGAGTACGGTCCTTGGCCGAAGAAGTGAAAGGTGGGTCTCCTGCACCCTCCCTCCACCGGGCCAGAGCTGCGGCCACCCAGGCAGGGCCTGTGGCCAGGCAGGAAGAGGCGCTCCTTGGGGCAGATGCGGGAGGGCACAGAGCCTGGTAAACAACAGAACTGGGTTTCCCTGCCCTCTTGGAAGGACACAAGCTGTCCAATAACCAGCTGCCACAGGGCCCATTGCAGACAGAGGGGATCCACCTGCCAGGAAGGCTTCAGAGGCTGGCACTGGATTTGGGGCTTCCTCCTGCTTCCCCCTTCCTCTTTCTTCAACTCTGTAGGATGACTTCCTCCTGATCCTCCTCCTCCTTCTTTTTTTTTTTTTTTTAGATTTATTTATTTTAGAGAGAGAAAGTGCATGAACGAGTGTGGGGAGCAGAGGGAGAAGGAGAGAGAGAATCCTAAGCAGACTCCATGCTCAGCACCAAGCCTGACATGGGGCTCAATCCCAGGACCCTGAGATCATGACCTGACCTGAAATCTAGAGTTGGATGCTCAGCTGACTGAGCCACCCAGGCATCCCCCTCCTGTTTCCTTCTTGCCTCCTCCCATATGCCATCCTATCTATGACCCCACTGGGGCTTCAGGAAGTGATCTTGGGATTCTGGCAAACTCTGGAGGAAGTGAAAATGATTACTGATATAAGGAAAAGCACTTCATCTCATCAGGAACCCAGGAAGTGTCGGACTCAACCAGCCAGGTGCCCCCGAAGACTATTTAAGAAATGTGGTCACTGCTCAGAAGTGAGAAGTGATGTCAAAGAATGTGAAAAAATTGAACTTGAATCACTGAGGGCCTTAGGAATTGAAAGGTCTTCGAGGGACCCATCCATGGCTCTGCCTTCTGGTCATGGTAGGACCAAGTCCCCAAGGCTTTACCATCTTGACGTTCTTTGGTTTGTAGACACATCACTTTTGATTTCTGCCTCTATTGGCATGTGGCCTTTTCCCCTGCTCGTCTGTCTTGGGGTCTCTTCTCTTCTTAGAAGGTCAGCAGTCATATTGGATTAGGACCTGCCTTAATGACTTCATTCTAACTTGATGACATGTGCAAAGATTCTATTTCCAAATAAGGTCATATTCACAGGTCCTGGGGGTTAGGGCTTCAACATTGTTTTTGGAGAGGACCATGATTCAACCCATAAGAGTAAGTAAGGCACTTAGCTTGGTGCTGGTATCTTGTAAGTATTCAAGTATTCAACCATGAGTGTGGCTTCGGAGACTCAAAGGAGATGACGTATGTCACGCTGTCTTTGCAAACAGCAAAACACAGGGTAGAGCTGTCGTTGGCTCTTGGTATATTTTATTTGTTTATATAAGTGGGAAGTGCCTTCAGACAGGAGCAGAAGCCATGAGAATTCACAGGGAAGAGAATAGGGCTGATGGATAACGTCGCACACAGGTGTTAGCTGCAGAAAGCAGGGCCGGGAGAGGAAACATACGGGCCTATGGGACGAAGGGCAGACATATCTGGATCAGGGTTCAGAGTGTGGGCAGCTCAGGAAGGGTTAGCAGAGGGCAAAACTGGGAAGAAGATAGTCACCTCTTGGACCGGAGTCCTCCCAGTCCTGCTGGTCCCCCTCCCGCACCCCCACCCCAGTCCTTCCAGTTCACCCAACAAAGTCGTGTTGTCTCTACTGGCAAAATATATCCCAGCCCACACTTCTCCTGCCCCTGCTCTTGTCTTGTTCAAGCCACCATTGGCTGGAAAACCATGAGTGCCTCCTGATCAGCCTCTCTGCTTCTCCTTCCATCACCCCAGAGTCATTTATTAAACACAGCAGCCATATTGCTCTTTTTAAAAACATAAGGCTGATCATGCTTACAGCCTGCCTACAACTTCTAGTCTTCTCACTGCCCTTGGATTATCTTGGCCTATGTGCTCCTTTTGATTGGCTTTCCTGCCATCCTTTCCCCTTCCTCCCCTGAGCACCCCTTCCTGTTTCTTTCAGTTTCTTCAACACACCAACACAAGCCTGGCCCTGCCTCAGGACCCTTGCACTTGCTATCTGTTCCTTCTGCGTGGAAGGTCTTGGCCTGGCTTCCTCCCTCTAACCATTCATTCTTTCTCTGCTCAAATACATCTCCTGACTGCCCCATTTAGAGAAATTCCCTGCCTCAGTCCCTCTCTGCATGCTTTCATTTTCTTCCTCATACTTACCTTGATCTGAAATTACGTTATATTTATGTATTTCCTTGTGTGCCTGTTTATGCTGCCTGAGCAACAGAAGCAAAGAGATCAGAAGTTACCACTATCTTATTAACTTTTGTATCTTTAGTGTCTAGAGCAGGGTATGGGATGTGACAGGAGCTCAGTTAAATTTGCTGCATGAGTGAAAAATGGGTCCGAATGTGTGTGGGAGAAGGCACCAGGGCATTTGGCAAGAACCCTTCCCACCTTTTCCTTGGTTTCCAGTTTTCATAAGTATACCTCTGCTTCGTTTCTCTCTCCCTCTTTTTAACAGATTTATTTATTTTATTTTAGAGTGAGAGAGCTAGCACATGAGACTGGGGCAGGGGCAGAGGGAGAATGAGAGAATCTCAAGTAGATTCCCTGCTGAGTACAGGGTGCGGGGGAGGGAGCCTTAATTTCAAGACCCCAAGATCATGACCTGAGCCAAAAGCAAGAGTTGGATGTCCAACTGACTGTGCCCCCCAGACGCCCCACCTCTGCCTTGTTTCTGAAACCCAGTCCCTACTTCCTCAGCTTATTTGCCCACTCCTCTCATTCATTCAAGAATTCTTGAGTACATGCAATGTGCCACACACTACAGTAGGTGCTGAAGAGGCAGAATATAAAAGCTTGATAGGGAGAAGCACAGAGAAGACATGTACTGAGACCTGGAGTGGGAGAAAAGCAGGAGGGCTTCCTGGAGGAGATAATGCTTTAGCTTGCACCATCAAGGATGTACACAAGCTAGACATGCAGGAGGGGAATAGCATATGGGAGGATGTGGCTGCCAGGCCAAGCCTAGGGGAGCAGTGGAGGCTGAAAAATATTCAGAGTTGCCACTTACTTAACATCAGGTGTCTTAAGCACCTGGCATGAATGATCTCATGGGCTAAGTGGCAATCCTTGAGGCAGGTGCTTACCATCCCCATGTGGCAGAGAAGGGAAGTGACAGAGAGAGAAGTTGCTGAGAGAACACGGCTAGTGGATCAAGTATGGGCAGATCCCTCGACTTAACCTGCTTTAAACAAGGCATGTCAACATCTCCCATAACAGGTGTCACGTCCTGTGTCCACTCCGCCTCCAGCAGTCACCTGTTGTGTCTGGGGGAACCTGTCCCTCCCCATCCTCACTAGACAGGGAGGGAAGCTCTTGAGGCTGTACACTGAGGTCCTAAAGCTGAAGGAACTGGCTTTGAGCTCAAGGGCATAGCCATTAGACCGATGAAGGAAGGGGCTGTGGTCCCATGTACAGCAGCCACGACAAGAAGCCCCTGATTATCACAGTGGAGCCCTGTGGGAGGCAGGGCCACACAGGGGGGCTGGAGGACAGACTGCAGAGCCAGTGTCCCCTGGTGGGAGCCTCAGCTCTCCCACTTGGAAGCTGTGAACCCTCAGGCATGTCACACACCTCCCAGTGCCTCAGGTTTCTCTTGTGCAACATGGGGGCAATTATGGAGCTCAGCTCGCAGGGTGGCTGTGAGGGTCCAGGGCGTGGTTGTGTGTAAGCCCCTTGGCAGAGGGAGCTTCACACGGGAGCTAGCCCTTCCAACCCCCGCCCCTGCAAAATCTCTTTCCTTAATGCTCCCAGCGTCCCTGATCTGTTTCAATTTCACACATCTCTGGACTCCCCAAACCAGTGGCATACCTGAGGAGTTGGAGGTGGCTGTCCGCCTGGCTCGGGCAAGAAAGATTAAAGAGAATTTAAAAATAAGAAGAAAACCACTAAAAATCATTCTCTTATTATCACTGCACACCTACAAAGTCAAAATGATGTGAGATAAAATATTCCTCCCTTCCGAGGCAGTCTGGTCCACCTTCTCATGCCCCAAGGACCTTGCTGCTCAGACCCCTTGACTATGCCCTCTAGAAGTCAGCGGCACTATCAGCAAGATTCCCCAGAATCTCAGACTCCTCCCTGCACATTCTCAGCAACCCCTGCTCTGGATGAAACCTGGATCTCCCCCCAGTGCCCCAAGGTTCCCAGCAGCTTTTCTTTTCTTTCTCTTTTTCTTTTTTCTTTTCTTCTTTTTAAGATTTTATTTATTTATTTGACACACAGAGAGAGAGATCAAATAGGCAGAGAGACAGGCAGAGAAAGAGGGGGAAGCAGGCTCCCTGCTGAGCAGAGAGCCCGATGCGGGCCTCGATCCCAGGACCCTGAGATCATGACCTGAGCCGAAGGCAGAGGCTGTAACCCACTGAGCCACCCAGGCGCCCCCGGCAGTTTTTCAAGTCAGCTTTTCCTCTTCTCCCACACTCCGTGCACTGTGGGGACCCTGTGCCCGTCCTTGTTATCTAGGCTAAGCCACAGGGTAGGTGTTTAAATCCTCCTGACACCCCTTCTTCCTTTCAGCCATCTCTAGACCCCAAGTTTGTGTCCCAGTGGCTAAAGCCTTTATTTTAGCCCCTGGCAGTCTGCTGTGTCTCCAACATGTCTTCTGGGGGCCTAATCTGGGGGGATTTAGTCTGCAAAGAGGATCCCCCCAAATCACCCAAACTCTTGATTCCCTGGACTTCTCTCTTTCAGTGAACTGGCCCTCACTCCTCTCTCAACCAGCCAGTCCCATAATGATATCTGCACCCTGTTTTCACCCTAACCTGGCAACTATCCCTCCCCCAATTCCATGCTTTAACCAGTACCTCTTCTTACCCTTGTCATTCCCTGTGATTGCCTGTTTCTGTGGTTCTTGTAACCTCACCTGGGCCTCTATTCTGTCCCCACTGCTATTCTATTCCTGCCTCTCGCCTCTTGTCCCTAACTCCCTCCTTAGATCCTACAACCCAAAGTAAAGTCCCTCTCTGGCGTCCACCCCCATTCTGCTTGCCCTCCTCTCGCTGAGTGGTACATTCTCAAGAGAACCCTGCTCTTGGGGAAACCCAGCTTTGTCTCCACCCCACACCTGTACACATGTATTCCTTTCCGTCCGCGGCCACTAACTCAAGCCAGCCCGCAGAGTGCGTCCAAGACGACTGAGCTTCCCGGGACCAGTGTTTGCCATGCGACAGGTCAAGATTCATTTGTGGGTCAAGAAGTCAATTTAGTGGGTCCAACCAGCATGAAGGAAAAGAGAGGAGAAAGAATAGAAAAGGCCAGAGTCCACCGAATGTAACATGGTTAAAAGGTGTCTTGTGGAATATGTTTATTCTAGGTCTTGAGACAAAATGTATATTTTATTGTAGAGAGTGATTAAAAGAAGGTTGGAATACAGAGCAGGGCTCGTTCCCTCACACTTTCCCGTCTCATCCTTGCTTGTCTCTCTTCAGCCTCAGAAAAGCCTCTTTTTGTCCCCCCATCTCAGGGGTGCCCTTGCTTGCCATTTCACAGAGACAGTAATTATGATGGCAAACGCTCCCACGGGGCTCCGCCCACTCCAGGAGGCCTCCTTCTTCCTCCCACCTGCAAGGAACCCCCAGGGTCCTCTTCCCCTGGAAGGTCAAGGCCTCCCACCGCTTAGCCGCCCAAGGACAGTGAGCCACAGACACTCCCCCTTCTTCTCCTGCCTCGTCAATTTCATATTCCTTACAGACCCATTTCCTCTCCTACAAATAGAAACCTACCTGCCTTCCTTCCATAGCAACGTCTGGATATTGCTCTACATTCCTGCTCCTCTTTATAGCCAAATTCTGCCAAAGGTGTCTCTACCTGCCACCTCTGTTTCCTTCCTCTCTTTCTGCTTGCGCCCACCCAGTCAGGCTTCTGTCCCAACCCCAGCCCCTAGGAGTTGACTCTCATCAAAGCTGCCAGTAGCCTGCACTTTACCACGCCCGCCGGTTGGTCCTCAGTCCTCACTTAACTCCTTTCTCTTCTCCTTGAAATACTTTTTATCTTCCGGCTTCTGGGACTCCACAGTCCCCTGGTGTCCAACCTCACCTGCAGGGCTGGCTTCGTGGGTGTGGTCCTGCGCCTCTGCAGAGCCACTGATACGCGCGGGGCCCCAAGCTGCAATCCTTTGCTGCTGCCAACCTGATATTCTTAATAATTATGAGCAAAGGGTCCTGCTTTTTCATTTGGCGCCAGGACCAGTGAGTGATGGTGGCCAGCTTATTCACTTATCGCTCCTTCTGTCTTGTGCTGGTCCCTTTTCTTCTTTCTGAGTTCTTTATGTCGGAGGTCCCAGGGCTCGGCCCTTGGAGGAGCCCCCTCTGCACTCTGCTGATACCCACTCCCTGTGGGACCCCATCCAGGCTCACGGTCGCTGTCTCTAGTCTGGTCCCTTCCCTTGGAATGCAGAGCTATCCATTCACCTGCCTCCTCCGGTCTTCACGCGGCTCTCAAACTGAGCGAAGCCCATGTGGGATTCCTGGCTGAAGGCATCTCCATCTTTGAAGATGGTGACTCTTCCCCTTCGGTCCCTCTGACCAAACCTTTGGGTTTGGGGTCACCCTGTTACCCGTCCTCCTCTCTCGTCTACTTCCTGGTCATCAGTGATCCTGTCGGCTCTACTTTCAGAACCGATTCAAATTCTGACCACTTCTCCCTGTTTCTGCCACATCTACCCTTGGCCTCTTAACTCAGAACTGGTCTCCCTGCTTTTGCTCTTTGCCCTCCCCCGCTCTCCCCCTCCCCCCCAGTCTGCACCAGAGGAGCCAGCCCTACCCTTCAAAAATACATGTCAGGTCATGCCATTCCTGTGCTCAAACCCCGCCCCCCAAGTTGCTTTCTAGCAAATTTGAAATAAAATCCAGTTTTCTTTCATGCTTCATCTGACTCCAGACCACTTCTTTGACCTCATTTTCCACCTCTCTCCCCCGATTTCCTGTCCTTCCCCAGAAAGTTCATCCCTATGTCTCTCTGGCTCATTCTCTCTCTCCAGGAGGTCTTTGTTCAATTACCATTTCCTCCAGCAGGCCTTCCCCACTACAACCTCACTCACTCCATAGGACCTTCCTGTACGCCCCCCTGTCCCCGCCACCTCTTCTTCTGCCTTCTCTTCCCATTCCACTATTTTACTTCAGAGCACTCATCATCTACTGGTACAACCATATATATATTTTTTGTCTCTTGTCTTCTGAACCCATTAGACTGCAGCTCCTTGAGGACCTAGATCTGTTTCATTTCCTGTTGTATCTCAGCCGGTCGACAATGGTTACAATTTTGAAAAAGTTTATGATTCAGGACTCCTGGGTGGCTCAGTCTGCCTTTGGCTTAGGTCATCATCCCAAGGTACTGGGATCCTGCCCCCCATTGTATCAGGCTCCCTACTCAGTGGGGAGTCTGCTTCTCCCTCTGCCCCTCACCTGGCTAGTACTCTCTTTCTCTTAAATAAACGAATAAAATATTTTCCTTAGAAAAAGTCTATGATTCACTCTCTGTTACCTGCCCTCAACTTTTCAACATTTCTGAAATTGGGGTGTTTCTTAAAATCGCCCCTAGCCGGGCAGCAGTGAAGACATCGATGCTACAGCCTGTGCCCGGGAATGGAAACTTCCAGATCAAGTGTCAGCAGCTGGGAAGGAAGTCCCCAGACGACAGCGAAGGCTCCTTTCAAGAAATGCTGCATTACACTGAGACACTAAGAACCTGAGTGTGTGTAAACCTAGGACAGAAGTGATTCTGGGTCAAAAAGTGAGTTGGAGGGGTGGCTCAGTTGGTTAAGCGACTGCCTTCGGATCAGGTCATGATCAGTTGGTTAAGCGACTGCCTTCGGATCAGGTCATGATCCTGGAATCCCGGGATCGAGCCCCACATCGGGCTCCCTGCTCAGCAGGAAGCCTGCTTCTCCCTCTCTCACTCCCCTTGCTTGTGCTCCCTCTCTCACTGTGTTTCTCTCTGTCAAATAAATAAATAAAATCTTAAAAAAAAAATGACTTGGAAGTGTGGGTCTCTGGATATGAAGATGTTCAGGAGGACCTCAACTAACTTATTCTGAGCACATGTTCCTTTTATCTATTTATTTTTATTACATTATTTTATTTTTTTCAGTGTTCCAAGATTCATTGTTTATGCCCCACACCCAGTGCTCCATGCAATATGTGCCCTCAGTACCCACCGGGCTCTCCCATCCTGCCAACACATGTTCCTTTTAATGTATTCACAAGTGTGATACAAAATCTATGTCTAAATAGTCTAAGATAATGTTTAATAAGTATAACATTTAAAAAATCCAGGTACTATAAAGGTGGTAGTTCGATTTGACAGCATTTTCCCTCTGTGGTGGTACATAAAAACCGTGCATCTTATGAAAGATGATGTGTGAAACCCGCAGTTGGCGAACTCTTTATGTAAATAGTCAGATAGTCAATATCCTCGGCTTCTGGGGCTATACGGCCTCTGTTGTAGCTACTTAGCTGCAGCCACAGACAATCCTTAAAATGAGCGTGGCTGAGTTCCAAGAGCACTTTATTTATGGAATTGAGATTTCATATCATTTTCACGTGTCATGAAATATTATTCTTTTGATTTTTTCCAACCATATAAAAACATGACACACACGGGCACACACTCGCAGCTCACCGACTGTAGGAAAACAGGCTTGCAGGCTGCGGTGTGCTGAATCCGTAGGAAATTCAGGGAAAGGTGCTGAACCTGATGTATAGATGGGGAAGCCAGGGGCACTGTGGCAATGTCTTGTTCCGGAGGGAAGACTCCCGGATCTGGGAGCTCTCAGGCATTGTCTTCCTCAGTTCCGCCCGGCAGATGGAGAAGCCAGAGCCAGGAGCTGCACACGCTGGCAGGCTGGGGCAGGATGCCTGGTGTTACACCTCGCGTGTTTCAGACACAATACTAGGTGTACAAGTGCTGAGTACCGAGCAAGCACTTCAATTCTTACTAAGTGTTCCTCCCCCCTCCAGCCGGCTCACCCCTCTAGCGAAGCTCCCATCCTTTCCGAAGGGGAGCAGCACTCCCACCCCGCCCCTCCCGTCCCGCCTGGCGCTGGGGGCTGGGGGCCGGGGACTGGGGCGGGCGATGAGGAGGGCAGGAGGGCAGGAGCGAGGGAGGGAGGGCAGGAGGGCTGGTGCGGCCGAGGCGCTCTGCGATCTGCGCCTCCAGCCCCCGGCTCCGGCCCCGCCCACGCCCAAGCCCCGTGTGCTTCCCTAAGACCAACACCGAGGGCTGCCTTCCTCCCCTCACCTCTTTCTCGCTCATTCCTCTCTCTCTCTCTCCACTTAGTGGTTCATTTACTGCTCAATCTGTGATTAATTAAAACAATTTAAATAACTGTGCTGATGCTAAATTCATTTCCAGCCACCTCCGCCGCGCATGGCTGCGTGAGCACAGGGGAGCCCGGCGCGTCTCGGCTCCGATCGCCAGGGGGCGCT
>PITA01006531.1:37886-99466 GCA_004023965.1 Spilogale gracilis
CCCCCCCCCCCCCCCCCCCCCCGTCAGTCGGCTCTGGAGTATTACCAGGACACCCTGGGCCCAGACACCAGGAAGGTCTTGTTTGCAGGAGGGGAAACAGAGGCTCAGACCGTCAGCCAAAGACCTGCAGGTATAGGGCAAAGATCCTGGCCTCCGTTCCTCCTTCAGGAGTTATATGCTGGGTTGAATAGGGTCCCCTCAAATTCGTGTCCACTCAAAACCTCAGAATATGGTGTTGCTTGGGAATAGGGTATTTGTGGATGCAGTTAAAGATTTCAGGTTGTGACTATCCTGAATTTCGGGTAGGCCCTAAATCCCAGGACTGGCATCCTTCTAAGAGGGGAGGATACCACACACGTGTATACAGGAAAGAGGGCCACGGGGTGACTTGGGCAGAGACAGGAGCCTTGCAGCCACCAGCCAAGGAGCCCGAGCGTCACTGGAAACCTGGGAAGGCAAGGAAGGATTCTCCCAGAACCTGCGGAGGGAACCGGGCTCTGCCAGGGCCTTGATTTCAGACTTCCGGCTTTGCAAAGCATGAGAGAATAAATTCCGGCCGTTTTTAGCCGACCAGATTTGTGGTCCTTCGTTAGGGGCAGCCATAGAAAATGAATCCTGTTGAGACAAAACCCAGCTTGCCACAGCCTATTCTGTGTCAGGTGCTTTGCTAGATGTGTTCACGAATGTTTCCTCCCTCGAGTCTCGAGCCTCACGGTGGTGGGACAAGCAGGTTTATACCAGTGTCCCTGTTTGCCAGGGTCACGCAGCCGGGAAATGGCAGAACTGCACTGGGCATCCCCCTGTTTTCTGGTCTCAGTCTCCGCAGCCCTGGAGCTTGCCGGGATCTTGCCTTGAGAACAGTGAGACCAAAGGCAGAGAAGTTCGTGCTCAGGGTACCATCGGGAGGAGCAGGCCCAACAGTGGGACTGGGGACGGCGCGAGATGCTCCGTGTCTGGGCGAGCTCTGGTCATGGAACTTCAGAACCAGCTGCCCACTTGTAGGTTCACAGGAGATGAGACCAGTATGAGGCAAAGGGAGTGATTTCACCCCTCAGTGACTCAGTTCTAACAGGGACAGGGGAGGGGGTGAGTTTGTAAGCATCGCGGCATGCACAGTTCAGCCCCCACAACAGAGAACGATCTGGTCCCAATGCCAGTAGTGCAGAAGATGCTGGTACCCACTCCTCTTTTATTCTCCAACATTCCAGGTACACCCCTTGGCTGTTGGGTCCTGCACAAAACTGCCTGGCCAAATCATTCCACATCTTTCCTATTCATGCTCACGTACCTCCTCCTTGATGAGACCTATTCTGACCACCTTATTTAAAATTGCTAACCTGCAACCCTCCTCCCTCTTATCTTGCTTTAAAAGAACCCCAAACCCTGTAGCATTTATTACTTTTTGCATCCTCTGTATGTATGTTGCTTATTTCCTGTGTTTCTTATTTATTGTCTGTCTCCAACGAAGAATTTATTTTTTTGGTTTATCTCACTGACTGCTGTGTTGCGAGTGTCTAAATAATCCCTGGCACATAATAGACGCTTAATAAATATTTATTGAATCCAATGATGCCCGTAAGTAGATTTCTGATGCACTGGGAGCGCACGCAAAGTCCCGAGGAACCCGACAGCAAAGAAATTGGTACTGCTTTGTCTTACACGGGTCTCTCCATCTCACTTGACCTCAGACCCTGCTCCGTCTCTCACTAAATCCCCCCCCATCAAATACGCCCGTCCTGCAGAACTCACTCTGACAGGTGCCACTCTTTTCCAGACTCCTTCCTGGGGATGTCGGAGGGTAAGGATTCTGAAAAGAAGGGTTGGGGAGCCCTGAACAAGGTTGTGGGCAGAGCTTCCACTGGGTCTGGGGCCTGGCCACCTGCCAGCTGGGCGGGGAGGCTCAGCTGGACAGCACTTCCTTTGCACCTGTGCAAATATTACTTTTATGAGGCCTGGAAAGGGCAAGACAGCATATACCCAAGGGCATTCTTTAGAGGAGCTGGGAACATAAGCTCTGGACTAATGGAAAACAGGCAGTAGTTCGGTGAAAAATCAGGCTGTGTGTTTAAAAGATGTTGACCAGCCCGGGTGTGTCTTTGGAGGGTGTGCATGATGGGAAGTGGTACCTAGGGGAAAAGGACCAGCTGGATTTGGAGGGATGCTGGCATTCCAGACTTCATCCAGGGCACGGGGAAGAGAAGGGGAGGGGCCTGAGTGCATGCTCAGGTCAGCGGGGAGTGCTGAAAATGAAGAGGACAGCAATCTTTATGGATGGGTGGACTTGATCCCTGGGCCATGAAGGCCAGAGCTGGGACCAATGAGGGGGACTTACAAGGAAAAGTGGGCCTCAGCTCAAGATAAGCCAGAAGCTGCTAAGCACTAGCACACATCCTGAAGGACTGAACTATCTAATGAAGCAGCACACTGCTGTCCCCTGACATGTTGGACATGGGTCCCGGTGACTCTGTCCACACAACTTTGTGGTCCATGACATCCCTGGTCACTGCAATGCAACATGAAAAGTAGGGTCAGACCTGAGTTCAGATCCCAACTGTCACTGACTCGCTGTGTGACCTCGGGCAAGTTGGTTAACCTCTCTGTGTCTCAGTATCTTCATTACTAAATGGAGTAATAGTGTCCTCACCTCACAGGGTGTTGTGAGGATTAAATGAGTTAATCCCCATGCCCTGGGTGAAGGCTGGAATGCCAGCATCCCTCCAAATCCAGCTGGAGGATACCACTTTCCACCATGCACGCCCTCCACAGAGACACCCAGGCTGGTCAGCATCTTCGAAACACACAGCCTGTGGCAGAACCTAGCTTATCCTGACCGACACACCATCCTTATGAAGATTCTTTACTGGTGGAGAAGAAAGACAATAAGTGAAAAATAAATGTGTAATGTAATATCAGGCGCTATGTGGCAATACTGAGGAAGGCAGAGGGATAGAAAGTGAAGAGCTTGCTGCTGCCCTAGGTGCGTGAACTGAGGAGGTCTTGTGGAGGAGGTGACTTCTGACCTGAAGGAAGCCAGGGAATGAGCCAAATTGATATTAGAGGGAAGATCTTTCCAGGCAGAGAGGCTAGTAGATGTGAAGAGCCTGAGATCAGTGTGTGGCCCATGGGCTCAAGTAACAGCAGGGACTCTTGTGCCTGGAGTGCAGAGGGAGTGGAGAGGGAAAGTTCTGGAGAGCACGTGGAGGCAGGTCACATCTGTATCCTACAGTAAGGATGTGGGATTTGATGCTCAGTGTGCTGGGAAGCTGCTAGGGGGTAGTCAGCAGGGAAGTGATGTGACATCACTTATTTTACAAAACAGGCTGTCCTCTCTGTGGAGAGCAGACCACAAGGGTGAGGAACAAAGCAGGGAGACCCCTCAGCAGGCTACTGCAGCTCCTTGCAGGCTAGGGCTCTTGGTGGTTTCCTCTGGGGGCGCTAGAGAGTCAAAAGGGTGAGAGGAGACTCAGTGGCCCCGGGGAAGGGGTGGGTAGTGAGGACCAGCTGGATTTGGAGGGATGCTGGCATTGGTCGGGATTTCCATTCCAATATTCTCCAGGGTGAACGTGCATTTCCATTCATCTTTGGGTGTTATTTTCATGGTTCTCAGACTCACCTGGTAACATGCAAAAATGCAGATGGTCCACACCATCCCTGATCCCTATTATGTTGGTTTTGAAGGCAGTTCAAGCATCTTCAGTAAGAACACCAGGAGATCCCGTCGCAGTTGACCTGGAGACCACACAATGAGAAACACAGTCCTAGAGCATATGCAGAAATCACGTAATTCAGGGACCCTCCGATCTTTGGAGTTGGACCTGGAGGGGTCCAAGCAGTCTCTTCTATGTCAAGAAGTTGAATGATTGTTCTATCACAGGGAAACTCTTAGGAGCTCACACTGACCACATAATAGATTGAGAATTCTCTCAAAGAATAAGAATGCTAAAGGAGGTCATCTGGTCATTCCTACCTGATTAAACCCTCATCACTTATGGGGTATAGCTTGGTTCCTGGAATAGAGGTGGGGGAAGGGGCTGAAACTGTGTGAGATCTGTGAAATGTTCGCAATGCATGGAGACTTTTAAAAGGTTTTATTTTTATATTTTTAGAGAGAGAATGTGCACGTGCATGTGTGGCAGGGAGGGACAGAGAGAGAGGGAGAATCTTAAGAAGATTTCACACTCACCAGAGTCCAATGCAAAGCTTGATCTCATAACCATGACCTGAGCCCAAATCAAGAGTTTGGTGCTTAACTGGCTGAGTTACCCAGGCGCTCCTAACAAGTTTGATTTTATTTATTTCATTTTATTTAAAGATTTTATTTATTTATTTGACAGAGAGAAACACAGCTAGAGAGGGAACACAAGCAGGGGGAGTAAGAGAGGGAGAAGCAGGCTTCCCGCCGAGCAGGGAGCCTGATGTGGGGCTTGATCCTGGGACTCTGCGATCATGACCTTAGCCACCCAGGCACCCCACAAGATTTATCAAATGACATGTAAACTTTGGTTTATCTTTGTTCCCTGAGAATCATCCATAGCCTTGCTTGCATCCTGTTACTAGTCATTAACATATGAGAAAATCTCCCAAGATCTCATGAGCCAGGACATCTCTCTCATTCCTACTTACTCCAGGATCCCTCAAAGGCAGTCCTGGTACTGGACCATGTGGATGTAAGTCATTCTCAACCAAAGCCTATTTGAATCCAAAACAGAAGTCAAAATCCAAATTAAAAGCCCCCTAACTCTTTGGGCAAGAACAAAATTTGAACCAAAGGAAGGCGGGAAGCCAAGGTGAGTCAGCACCAGATAGTTTATTAGATAAATACCTTCTGGGATCTTAGCTCTTAAGGATTTAAGACAGAGAATGATTGCCCTCACACCAATCTCAGGTGACTGCAGGTTAGTCTAAGAGGTGGCCTCCATTTCTTGCAGCCCTCCAAAGTTATTCCCTCCCATTTGCCTGGTGTTCATCTCGCTCTTGCTTTTCAAAACCAGGAAGGCCAGGATTGGGGTGCGGTGAGCAGGGGCAGGGGTGGGAGGGTGGAGGGAGTGGGCAGCTGGTGAGTGAGGAGCAGATGGCTTACACCTGCAAGAGTTAGTGGATACTGATGTCATGGTAGCAGGGAACACGGGCTGAGCTGGTGCTCCCCAAAGAGTTGCTGGTCTTCTCCCCTTCTGACTTTCACTCCACAGTGTCTCACAACCAGGTCCACTGGGCACCCTCCTCTTCCTGCTACCACAGCCCACCACCTTGCTTTCCAGGTGAAGCCACACTGGAGCGGAGAGCACTTACGTAAACTCAGTGGTCCCCTGTGCCAGCCAGTGTGCCTTCCTGACTTTAGCCAGGACCTGGAGGGACGCTGTCTTGACCTCACATTGCAAGGGCCCCCAGCTGGTCCTGGTAAGGCAGTCAACGTAGCCAGCTGGAGCATTATTTCTGGGTTTCTGCTCTTGCCCTTTCCTCGCTCTACCGTGTTACAAGCCCGTGCAGACTTCCCACTGCTCTCTGCTCCCATGGGCAGGTACCAGACCTGGATCATCCCCAGTTTCTATAACTGGAATTTTCTCTTTGAACTCTGAGCCTCTGTTCTCTGTTAGTCAGCAGGAGTCTGGGCACTCAGGGAGGGGAGCACGTAGGGATGAGCGAAGCGTTGGAGGACCGCCCGGTTCTAGTGGATTCATTCATTGAGCATTTAGCCTGTGTGGGTCCTGGGTTAGCTGCTGGAAGACAGCAATGAATAAGACATCACCAGAACAACGACATCCTTGACAGGTCCTTGCCTGCGAGAAACTTGAATCAGTTTGGGAGGAAAGCTAGAAGAGACAGAATTCCAGTACAGACTGATAACAACCATAATAGGGAGAAATATAGGTGTGTTGGGAGCATGGGGGAACCCCTCAATTGGGGAGGAAGAAGAGGCAGACAACCCAGTGGAGATGCGTGAGCAGGTTCTCTGTGAAGTCTTGGAGTGAGTTGGGTGGAAAGGTTTGGAGGTATAAGACTATTTTGAGCAGAGCAAAGAGTACGTGGAGAGTCCCTGAGGCCCTAGTCGCTGGGCCTGTCAAGAAACTGTGGGCAGTTTTGTGTGGTCAGAACACTGAAGACATGGAGAGATGTGTGCAGGACAAGGCCCTGAAGCCACTCTTAGAAGTTTGGGCTTTATCCTGTATATAGGGGTCAGCAAATCTTTTTTTGTAGAGGACCAGTATTATATAGTAAGTATTTTTGGCTTCATGAGTCATATCGTGTCTATCTCAGTTACTCATTGTTGCTATTGTAGTATGAGAGCAGTCATGGACAATATATGTAAAAATGGGTGTGACTGTGTTCCAATAAAACTTTATTTACAAAAACAGGTGATGAGGCCAGATTTGGCCCATGGCTTATAGCTTGCCAGTCCTGATGTAGACAACTGGGGGAGGTTATTTGAGGGTTCTAAGTCAGAGACAAAAAGTCTGGTACTTAGTATTGATCAACATTGATTTCATCATCTATTCAGCAAGCATGTATTATGCTCCTAACATATGCCAGGGGTTGGAGGAAGCCCTGGGGATCAGAGATGAGAAAGACGTAGGTCTCTACTTTCAGAAACCTCCAATTCATTGGAGGCAAGTGTGGACAGGCTCATATAGGAGCAACTAGACTGTTGTCTCTATGAGGGTAGGGTTCATGTCTGTTTTGGTCAGTATGACACTTTTAGAACATAATACATAGTATGTGATCAATAAATATTTGTTGCATGAATGAATGAATGAGTTGGATCCCCAATCCAGATGGACTCTGGCAAGCATTGTGATTGAGGTACAGGTGTAGTGTTCAACGGGAGATTAGAGCAGCAAGAAATTCACTCTTATTGGGAATGTGTGTGTGTGTGTGTGTGTGTGAGAGAGAGAGAGAGAGAGAGAGAGAGAAAGAGAGAGAGAGAGAGAGAGAGAGAGAGAGAGAGAGAGAGAGAGGGAGAAGGAAAGGGAGAGGGAGGGAGGGAGAGATGGGGTGGAATCTGACTTGGACTCTGAAGGACAGATGGGATTTTCATGTTTGAAGTTGGCAGGCCTGCGGGAGGAGTGGGTGGTGGGGAAGGGACAAGCCAATTTCACTTTTCCACCCCAGCTCCCCCATTTCTTTTGGTTCTTCTATTAGAATTACTGCCACTCAGGCAGGTGGGCACCTTAACATTGGAGCAATAGACATCTTTAGGAGGCATCTATGATCTATGAAAAAGTGCCCCCATCCCTCTGCACACTATTAATTGGGGGTCCGCCTTGCCATTCTGAATCATTTTGGCCAGCTTGTTTTCCTCTTATAGCTTTTGTTGTCCCTCCATTGGGGAGGCCAGGTCACAACCTGGTGGGTGCCCTAAGTAAGTCCATCAGAAGAAATCATTTCCCACAGTCACCTCCAGCTGAAGCACACTGCTCTATGATAATGATGCCATAAATGCAAAAGCAAATATTAAATTTTAGAATTGAGATTTATGGCTGATTTGAGGGGCATGGAGAGCCTGTACTGCCTTGCTTTCAAGTTTTCCAAGCACCAACCGGGATGTTGAATAGCTGGAGCCTGGAGCAGGGACAGAGGGGAGCCCTGGAACTCCCCAGCTCTGACACAGCTCTAACCCCAAGGCCAGCACTCTAAATAGCAGAGTCCAAGGGGCTTGGACCTTGGGATCAAATAAATTCAGGTGCAGGGACTTGGCCTCTGTGAGCTTGGCTTCCCTATGTACAAAGAGGACTAATTCAGTAGTCAATGGATATTTACTGAGAACCTACTGCGTGCTAAGCGCTGTGTGATGCACACCTCCCAGGCCCATTGAGGGGATGAAAAAAATGTGTGAGGGGTCAGTTGCAGGTACAGAATTACATGATTCTAATGAGGGCTAGGTATTACACCTGTCCATGGACCTAGATTTTTTTCTTTTTTTAAAAATTTATTTATTTTTTTTATTGTTACTTAAATTTTTTTCCCCAGTGTTCCAAGATTCATTCCCCATTCCCCACACCCTGTGCTCCACGCTTTAGGTGTCCCCAGTACCCACCACCAGGCTCTCCATCCCTCCACCCCCCTCCCTCCAAGTCCCTCAGTTTGTTTCTGTGTCCAAAGTCTCTGTTGTTTCGTTTCTCTCCCTGAATTACCCTAGTTCCCATTTGCTTTCCTTCTCTCACTGTCCTCCAGGTTACCCCTCATGCACCGCAAGTAAGTGAAACCATGCGACACTTGACTTTCTCTTCTTGGCTTATTTCACTCAGCATAATCTCTGTCCAGTCCAGTCCATGTTGCTACAAAAGTTGGATATTCATCCTTTCTGATGGAGGCGTAGTATTCCATTGTATATATGTACCACATCTTCTTTATCCATTCATCTGTTGATGGGCACCTTGGCTCTTTCCACAGTTTGGCGATTGTGGGCATTGCTGCGATGAACATTGGTGTACATATGGCCCTTCTTTTCACTACATCTGTATTTTTGGGGTAAATGCCCAGTAGTGAAATTGCAGGGTCATAGGGTAGCTCTATTTTCAATTTTTTAAGGAATCTCCACACTGTTTTCCAAAGCGGCTGCACCAGTTTACATTCCCACCAACAGTGTAAGAGGGTTCCCCTTTCTCCGCAGCCTCTCCAACACTTGTTTCCTGTCTTGTTAATTTTGGCCATTCTGACTGGTGTAAGGTGGTATCTCAGTGTGGTTTTCATTTGAATTTCCCTGATAGCTAGTGACGCTGAACATTTTTTCATGTGTCTGTTAGCCGTTTGTATATCTTCTATGGAGAAGTGCCTCTTCATGTCTCTTGCTCATTTTTTGATGTGTTCATCTTCTTTTTGGGTGTTGAGTTTGAGTAGTTCTTTATAGATCTTGGATACCAGCCCTTTGTCTGTAGTGTCATTTGCAAATATCTTCTCCCATTCTGTGGGTTGCTTCTTTGTTTTGTTGGCTATTTCCTTTGCTGTACAGAAGCTTTTTATTTTAATGAAGCATGGACCTAGATTTCTTATATGTTCATCCTTCATTCACTAAACTTCTCAAAAATAGCCTTTTAATTTTAGACTAATTTTACATTTACAGAAAAGGAAGTACAGAGAAGTCCTGTGTATGCTTCACTCAATTCTTCCCATCATTAACCCCTGACATTGCCATGGATATTTGCCAAATGTTCATTACTGACCTTGGTAGGTTACTATTAGCCAAAATCCAGATCATTGGGAGTTCATCCATATTCCATCAGTGTCCTCTTTCTGTTCCAGGAACCAACCCAAGCTTCCACATTGCATTTCATTGTCCTGTGTCCCTAGTCCCATCTGGCCTATGGCAGCTTCTTGGTATATACTCCTACTGAGTCCTTCTTAGATACTGATGTGTGCTTGGAGCTCCTGCTTCTGCTACCCCAGAGCTTCCTTGTGTCTTATTTCCTCAGTTTCCTATGCAGCTGTGTCTCCCGAGTGACCTGGTCAAGCTTGTCTGACTTCAGCTCACTTTTCATGACATCTTGGCATAGGGACTAGTCACAACAGTGCGCACACAGATAGATCTGTCATCAAATGTTAACGCTTCCACTGGCTGGTTGCACGCTTTAGGGAAAATTACTCATATTGGCTTGGGTTCAGAAAACAGAAGACTCAGGGGGCTCAAGAAATAAGTGAAATGTGATGCGCTCCATGATAAGAGGTCCTGAGGTGGGAGGGGCCAAGGCTGGCTCGTTCAGAGGCTCCGTGAACTCATTGGAGACTCAGGTCCTTTCTCTTCTGTTACTCTCCTGCTTTAGCTTGTCTCAGCCCACCATGGTCACAAGAGGACCCAGAAGATTTCCTTCTTCCATACCTGGAAATCTGGTGGTCCATTCTACCCTTGGGGTCACCTTGAGCAGGCTCTGGCAGGCTCTTTTCCCATGGCCTGCATCTGGCTCTGCTTTCCCCACACTTATTGTGGCTGCGTCTCTAGGTCTTGATGTAGCACATCTCCCTCTTCCTGCCTCATTGCCTTGTGCCATGAGCTAGAGCCCTGGCCCCTAGATTCTTCAGGCACATGTCACACAGCAGACTACGGAGTACAGACCATCCAGACCTAGGAGAGGCTCTCCTGCTGGCCTCTTTGAAGCCATCCCAGTGCCCTCCCTTCCATTTCTATGCCCAAATAAAAACCCTTCAATACCCAAACCCTCCCAAGGCTGCTCCGGTGTCTTCTACAGCAGACGTGGCCAACAGTGAAACACTGTGAATGTGTGACTGCCCTTCAGACATCCTGGACAGGAGCTCCAGCACCTACCTTGAAATGTGGAATGTCTCGGGGCTGAAATTGAACTCGAGCCAGAGAGACCCCCATTATTTATTACTATATTCTCTTGTTATTATTATTGATATTATTGATAGTACTATAATGTAAGGGGCAGAGTTGCAGACCAGAGTCCCAGTTTCCTGACTCCTAGAGAGGGGACCCTCTACCCAACATTGTCTCTTGGAGGTTGGGGTTATGGTCAGATGCTTAGGGGGTAGGCCCTGTTCTGGAATCAGCTCCTTTTCTCTGCAAGCAAGCAAGCCTTTCGCAGGGAACACGTGCACACACATATACAGTCGCTCACACGCAGGGAAGGCAATTAAAAGAACCAGCACAGTGACACAGAGGCGGTCTGTCAACTGCGCCAAGTTGACAAATTTTGCATTGTAGAAACAAAAACAGGAGCTTACCCCCTCCCTCCTCCTGCTAAGAGTGTAATGGAAACAGCGCGACTCTCCTGTGGCCCAGTGGAGGCGAGGTCTGGCAGATGGATGTGGGGCCCTGCTGGTGCAGGCAGCCACTGCCCGTCAGGAGCCCAGGGAAGACCCGGGCGGGCGGGAGAGGGCTCAGCAGAGAGCTGGGGGACAGGTGCATTTCCTGAGCACCTGCCGCTGTGCCAAGCCTAGCGGGTGACTACCTCGGCCTCGTTATTCCCCTACCTGTGGGTTGAGAACTGCCACTTCTCAGGTGAGCAAGCAGGATCCCGGGGGGTAAAGGCCAGCACGGCGGCCCACTGCCAAACCAGAGCCTCATAAGGGCCCAGATCCAGTTTCGTCTGACCCAGAGCCTAGGCATTTTGGATCATGGATCTCTACACTTCACGTTTGGACAATCTGTTCCCATTTCTTCCTTATAGGGACCTCAACTCTGTTGCCTCCCAAAGCCTTCTATCTCTACCATGTTTTCTTTCTTTTTTTTTAATTTTTAAAAAGTTTTATTATGTTATGTTAGTCATCATACAGTACGTCATTAGTTCTTCATGTAGTGTCCCATGATCCATTGTTTGCGTATAACACCCAGTGCTCCATGCACTACGTGCCCTCCTTAATACACACCACCAGACTTACACATCCCTTCATCGCCTCCCCTCTAAAACCCCCAGTTGGTTTCCCGGAGTCCATAGTCTGTCATGGTTGTTCCTCCCCTCTGATTCCTCCCCCCTTCATTTTCCCTTCCTTCTCCTAATGTCCTCCATGCTATTCCTTATGCTCCACATATAAGTGAAACCATATGATAATTGTCTTTCTTTGCTTGACTTATTTCACTTAACATAAACAAATGTTGGCAAGGATATAGAGAAAGGGGAAGCCTCTTACACTGTTGGTGGGAATGCAAGCTGGTACAGCCACTCTGGAAAACAGTGTAGAGGTTCCTGAAAATGTTAAGAATAGGGTTACCCTACAACCCAGGAAATGCACTACTAGGTATTAACCCCAAAGATACAGATGTAGTGAAAAGAAGGGGCATGTGCACACCAGTGTTCATAGCAGCAATGTCCACAATAGCCAAACTGTGAAAAGAGCTGAGTTGTCCTTCATCAGATGAATGGGTAAAGAAGTGGTGGTCCATCCATACATACAATGTAATATTACCAAGTGTTCTGGTAGGATTTGTGTTGAATGAGTATTCTACAAGTTGATCTCTGATCAATGCCAGGAACTATTCTAGGTGCTGAGGATTTAGTGATGAACAGAACAAAATTGCGGCCCTGGGGGAGTTTCCATGCTGGTGGGGAAGACAGAAAGTAGCAAATAAGAAACTAAAGCAGACCAGCTCTTGCTGTGTGCCAGACCCCATTCTCGGCCTTTACAGCTTTTAACCTATGCATTCCTCCTGACAACCTTGTGGGGCACGTGCTGTGGTGTTCTCCACGTGAGGGGGAGGAGGGTGTGGAGGCACAGATGGCTATGTAGTCCATGGCCACACAACCCATAGGCAACAGCTGGGATTGGAGCATGGGTTTTCTGATCCTGGAACCTCTGTTCTTGGCCCCTACATCACATGCCCTCTCCCTGCAATGGACAGCGCCCTAAGGAGAGAGCAAGTGGGCACCTGGCAGAATGGAGCTTCCAGTATGGGCTGGTGGGATGGGGGCTGGTCAGGAAAGATCTCTCCAAAGGGTGACACCGACAGGGCTCTCCCACCTTGGCAAAAGGATGGAGGGCATGTTCATTCTTCCAAAATTGAAATCATGGGACATAAACAATGGTCTATGACCTTGGATGTGCAAAGACCCCTCTCCTTTCCTACCTAGCACTAGTGAACACAGAGCACCAAAATTTTCTTTAACAACTACATCCTTTACAAAATTCACCTTTTTTAAAATTAATTTTTATTTTTTCCATAACCCAGCCACCTTATCCCTCCCCCCATAAACCCTCAGTTTGTTTCCTGAGATTAAGAGTCTCTTATGGTTTGTCTCCCTCCCAGGTCCCATCTTATTTCATTTTTTTCCTTCCCTTCTCACCATGATCCCCTACACTTCCTCTCAAGTTCCTCATATCAGAGAGCTCATATGATTATTGTCTTTCTCTAATTGACTTGCTTTGCTCAGCATAATACCCTCCAGTTCCATCCACATCGTTGCAAATGGCAGGATTTCATTCTTTTTGATGGCTGCATAGTATTTCATTATATATCTCATATCTTCTTTATCCATTCATCTGTTGACGGACATCTAGTTTCTTTCCATGGCTTGGCTATTGTGGACATTGCTGCTATAAACATTTGGGTGCATGTGCCCTTCGGAATACTACATTTGTATCTTTAGGGTAAATACCCAGTAGTGTGATTCCTGAGTCATAGGGTAGTTCTATTTTTAACTTTTTGAGGAATATCCATACTGTTTTCCAGAGTGGCTGCACCAGCTTGCATTCCCACCAACAGTGTAAGAGGGTTCCCATTTCTCCACACCCTCAGTCTTTTCCTGACTTGTTAACTTTAGCTATTCTGACTGGTGTAAGGTGATATCTCACTGTGCTTTTGATTTGTATTTTCCTGATGCTGAGTGATGTTGAGCACTGTGTCTGTCGCCATTTGGATGTCTTCTTTGGAAAATTGTCTGTTCATGTCTTCTGCCCATTTATTGATTGGATTATTTGTTCATTGTGTGTTGAATTTGGTAAGTTCTTTATATATTTTGGATACTAGCCCTTTATCTGATATGTCATTTGAAAATATCTTCTCCCATTCTTTTGGTTGTCTTTTGCTGTGCAAAAGCTTTTGATCTTGATGAAGTCCCAATAGTTCATTTTCCCCCCTTGCTTCCCTTGCCTGTGGTGATGTTTCTAAGAAGAAGTTGCTGTGGCTGAGATCGAAGAGGATGCTGCCTGTGTTCTCCTCAAGGATTTTGATGGATTCCTGTCCCACACTGAGGTATTTTATCCATTTTGAGTCTATTTTGTGTGTGGTGTAAGGAAATGGTTCAGTTTCATTCTTCTGCATGTGGCTGTCCAATTTTCCCAACACCATTTGTTGAAAAGACTGTCTCTTTTCCATTGGAAATTCTTTCCTGCTTTGTCAACCATGAGTTGACCATAGAGTTGAGTGTCCATTTCTGGGCTCTCTATTCTGTTTCACTGATCTATGTGTCTGTTTTTGTGCTAGTACCATACTGTCTTGATGATTACAGATTTGTAATAGAGCTTAAAGTCTGGAACTGTGATGCTGCCAACTTTGGTTTTCTTTTTCAACATTCTTCTGGCTATTCAGGGTTTTTCCTGGTTCCATATAAATTTTAGGATTATTTGTTTCATTTCCTTGAAAAAATTGATGATATTTTGATAGGGATTGCATTACATGTGTAGATTGCTCTAGGTAGCATAGACATTTTCACAATATTTGTTCTTCCAATCCATGAGCGTGGAATAGTTTTCCATTTCTTTGTGTCTTCCTCAATTTCTTTCACTTTATACTTTATAGTTTTCCAAGTACAGATTCTTTGCCTCTTTGGTTATGTTAATTCCTAGGTATCTTATGGCTCTGGATGCAATTGTAAATGGGATCGACTCCTTAATTTCTCTTTCTTCTGTTTACTGTTGGTGTACAGAAATGCAACTGACTTCTGTGCATTGATTTTATATCCTGACACTAAACTGAATTCCTGTATGAGTTCTAACAGTTTTGGAGTGGAGCCTTTTGGGTTTTCCACATAAAGTATCACATCATCTGCAAAGAGTGAGAATTTGACTTCTTCTTTGCCAATTCAGATGCCTTTTGTTTCTTTTTGTTGTCTGATTGCTGAGGCTTGGACCTCTAGTACTATGTTGAATAGCAGAGAATGGACAGCCCTGCCATGTTCCTGACCTTAGGGGAAAGCTCTCAGTTTTCCCCTCATTGAGAATGATATTCACTGTGAGTTTTTCATAGATGGCTTTTATGATATTGAGGTATGTACCCTCTATCCCTACACTGTGAAGAGTTTTGATCAAGAAAGGATGCTGTACTTTGTCAAATGCTCTTTTCGCATCTATTGAGAGGATTATATGGTTCTTGTTCTTTCTTTTGTGAATGTACTGTATCAGATTGATTGATTTGTGGATGTTGAACCGACCTTGCAGCCTAGGAATTACTCCCATTTGGTCGTGGTGGAAAATCCTTTTAATGTACTGTTAGATCCTGTTGGCTAGTATTTTGGTGAGAATTTTTGCATCTGTGTTTATTAAGGATATTGGTCTGTAATTCTCCTTTTTTGATGGGGTCTTTGTCTGGTTTTGAGATCAAGGTACTGCTGGCCTCATGAAATTAATTTGGAAGTTTTTCTTCCATTTCTATTTTTTGGAACAGTTTCAGGAGAATAGGTAATAATTCTTTTTTAACTGCTTCGTAGAAATCCCCCGGGAAGCTGTCTGGCCCTGGGCTCTTGTTTTCGGGAGACTTTTGATGACTGCTTCAATCTCCTTACTGGTTATGAGTCTGTTCAGGTTGTCTATTTCTTTCTGGTTCAGTTTTGATAGTTTATATGTCTCTAGGAATGCATCCATTTCTTGCAGATTGTCAAATTTGCTGGTGTATAGTTACTCATAGTATGTTCTTAGACTTGTTTGTATTTCTTTGGTGTTGGTGATCTCTCCTATTTCATTCATGATTTTATTAATTTGGGCCCTTTCTCTTTTCTTTTTGATAAGTCTGGCCAGGGGTTTATCAATCTTGTTAATAATTCTTTCAAAGAACCAGCTTCTAGTTCTGTTGATTTGTTCTACAGTTCTTTTGGTTTCTATTTCATTGATTTCTGCTCTGATCTTTATTATTTCTCTTCTCCTGCTGGGTTTAGGCTTTCTTTGAGGTTCTCTCTCCAGCTCCTTTAGGTGTAGGGTTAGGTTGTGTACTTGAGACCTTTCTTGTTTCTTGAGAAAGGCATGTATTGCTATATACTTTCCTCTCAGGACTGCCTTTACTGTGTCCTAAAGATTTTGAAGAGTTGTGTTTTCATTTTCATGAATTTTAAAAATTCTTATTTAATTTGCTGGTTGGCCCATTCATTCTTTAGTAGGATACTCTTTAGGCTCCATGTATTTGAGTTATTTCCAGCTTTCCTCTTGTTATTACGGTCTAGTTTCAAAGCATTGTAGTTTGAAAATATGCAGGGAATGATCCCAGTCTTTTGGTATTGGTTGAGACCTGATTTGTGATCGGATGGGATTCATTTTGGAGAATGTTCCATGTGCACTAGAGAAGAATGTGTATTCTGTTGCTTTGTGATGGAATGTTCTGAATATATCTGTGATGTCCATCTGGTCCAGTGTGTCATTAAAAGCCTTTATTTCCTTGTTGATCTTTTGCTTAGATGATCTATGCATTTCAGTGAGGGGGTTGTTAAAGTCCCCTACTATTATTATATTATTGTCAATGTGCTTCTTTGATTAAGTTATTAATTGGTTTATATAATTGGCTGCTCCCATGTTAGGGGCATAGATATTTATAATTGTTAGATTTTCTTGTTGAACAGACCTTTTAAGTATGATATAGTGACCTTCCACATATCTTATGATAGTCTTTGGCTTATAATAGAATTTGTCTGCTAGGAGGATTGCTATCCCAGCTTTCTTTTGATGTCCATTAGCATCGTAAATTGTTTTCCACTCCCTCACTTTAAATCTGGAGGTGTCTTTGGGTCTAAAATGAGTTTCTTGCAGACAGCATATCGATGGGTCTTGGTTTTTGTTTTTTTTAATCCATTCTGATACCCTGTGTCTTTTGATTGGGGCACTTAGCCAATTTACATTCAGGGTAACTATTGAAAGTTATGAATTTAGTGCCATTTATTGCCTGTAAAGGGGACTATTACTGTATATTGTCTCTGTTCCTTTCTGGTCTGTTACTTTTAGGCTCTCTCTCTGCTTAGAGGACCCCTTCCAATATTTCCTATAGGGTTGGTTTGGTGTTTGCAAATTCTTTTAGTTTTTGTTTGTTCTGGAAGTTTTTAACCTCTCCTCTTTTCAATAACAGCCTGGCTGGATATATATTCTTGGCTGCATATTTTTATCATTTAGTGCTCTGAATATATTATGCCAGTCCTTTCTGGCCTGCCAGGTTCTGTGGTAGGTCTGCTGCCAATCTAATATTTCTGCCATTGTATGTTACAGACCACTTCTCCCAAGCTGTTTTCAGGATTTTCTCTTTCTCACTGGGACTTGAAAGTTTTACTATTAGATGTTGGGGTGTGGACCTGTGCCTCCTGGATTTTGATGCTTGTTCCCTTTGCCAAATTAGGGAAATTCTCTGCTATAATTTGCTCCAATACACCTTCTTCTCTCTCTCTCTCTTCTTCTTCTTCTGGGATCCCAATTATTCAAATATTGTTTCATTTTAAGATATTACTTATCTCTCAAATTCTCCCTTCATGGTCTGGTAGTTGTTTTTCTCTCTTTTTCTCAGCTTCTTTTTTTTCTACCATTTGGTTTTCTACATCACTAATTCTCTCTTCTGCCTCATTTATCCTAGCAGTAAGAGTTCCAGTTTTGATTACACTTCATTAATATCTTTTTTGATTTCAACTTGGTTAGATTTTAGTTCTTTTATTTCTCCAGAAATGGATTCTCTAATATTTTCCATGCTGTTTTCAAGCCTAGTTAGCACCTTGATAATCATCATTCTGAATTCTAGTTCTGATATGTTATTAATGTTCCTATTGATTAGGTCCCTAGCCATCAGTACTGCCTCTTGTTCTTTTTTTGTGAGGTGAATTTTTCCACCTTGCCATTTCATCCAGATAAGAATAGATGAATGAGAGAACCAAATGGTAAAAGGATAGCTATGATCCTAGAAAAATATACATTAACCAAATCAGAAGAGACCCATAATGGGGGGGGTAAAGAAAGAAAAAAATGTATATCTATATCTGTTTATCTGTTTTTTTTTCTCTGTATATGATTAGACTGGTGAATAGAACAGAGCCACACACTTGATTTTGGGTATATTTTGGTCTGTTAGAAAAACTGCCTCCCAAAATTTTAAATAAAGAAAAACTTATATATGTACAAAAATAAGGGTATACACAATAAAGGGATGGAATATGACTGTAAAGATGAAAATCAAAAAAGATTTTAAAATAAGGAATTGATAAGAAGTTGGTTAAAAAAAAGAAAGTTGAAACACTGGAAAAAAAAATTTAGTAACAATAAAAAAAAAAAAAAGAAAGAATGTGATGAGGCTGGAAACTAGAACAAAACCATGTGCTAGATTTATCTAAAAAAATAAATATTTTTATCTATTAGAAGAAACTGTATCCCAAAATTTTAAAGAAAGAAAAACCTGTATCTATACTAAAAATAAGCTCAAGTAAAATGAAGTGATAGACTATGACTAAGACAATGAAAATAAAAAAGATTTTTTTAAAAAGATTTTATTTATTTGACAGAGAGAAACAGCCAGAGAGGGAACACAAGCAGGAGGAGTGAGAGAGGGAGAAGCAGGCTTCCCGCCGAGCAGGGAGCCCGATGTGGGACTCGATCCCGGGTCTCCGGGATCATGACCTGAGCTGGAGGCAGTCGCCCAACCAACTGAGCCACCCAGGTGCCCCAGAAAATAAAAAAAGATTTAAAAAAATGTATTGATAAGATAAAATAGTTAAAAAGTGTTAAACTAGGAAAGAGAAAAAATTTAAAAAATGGAATAAGAAAAAATAAATTAAAAAAATTTAACTTTGAAAGACTAAAGAATCATGGGGAAAAAGCCATGAATTCTATGTTGCGCATTCCCCTGAAGTTCCACATTTCTCATTCATTGGTGAACTTGGTCTTGGCTGGAGGTTCTCACTCATCTGGGGGTGGGGCCTGTTGCGGTGATTCTCAAATGTCTTTGCCGGAGGCGGACCTGCCCCACCCCTGCCAGGCGCCAGGCTAAGCAATCTGCGCAGGTTCGCTCTCAGAAGCTTTTGTTCCCTGAATGCTTTCCGTCCAGCTTTGGAGGCCGGGAATGAAGATGGTGGCTTCTTGGTTTCCCACCCAGAGGAGCGGAGAGCTGGGGGGGGGTGGCCCACTCCTCAGTGCACCCCCAGAGAAAAGTGGTCAATCCCGCCTGTCTCCCTGGTCTCTGGCCACACCCCGTGCTCACCCAGCCCATGACCGAGTGTTTCTATCTCTGGTGCTTGGCGCCCCTTTTGGAGTCTCCAAGTCCAGCAGATTCCTGCAGCACACTCCGCTGCTCCTCCCAAAGGAGGAAGGAGGGGGTCTCCCCAGATTTGCCACTTATGGGGTCTCGCTCAAAGCGCCTTAGATCACGGTTTAAGGTAAGCCCGATCTAAGATCCCACTCCTTGGCTCTGTCCCTGCTGCCGGCTTCCCCGCTCCAATATCTGGGAGCTCTGCTGCGCTCAGGCACCCCAGATCCTTCTTTGACCCTGTGGGTCCACAGTGTCCCAGCGAGTGTGGGACCTCTGCCCTCCTCCCCCGCTTAGCCTCTGGGGTGACGTCCCTCAGTGGTGCAGAATTCTAAGAGTTCCAATTTTGTGTTCTGCTGCCCTACTGCTGCCCAGGAGCCGGCCCCTCCCCTCCTTGGTCTGTCTTCCCAAGTGTCACCTCCAATTCACCTTCCAGAAAGTGGCCACTTTTCTGAAAAAATTCATCTTTTTAAATGCAAGTTGTTATTACTATTTTTTTTTTCTATTTCTGTGACTAATAAACACCACCCTCAATGACTGTTGGCCTGTTCTAGCAGGAGAATTTTGTGATTGTGTCTCTGGGAGCATGAAAGCTCTTGGTTGGATTTTTGCTCTGCTGCTGGGCTGGCTGTGCACTCATGGGAATGTCATTGACTTCTCTGTGCTTCATTACCACCTCTGCAAAGAGGTGAGGATTTTGCCACCTCCATGAGATCTTTCTTTTAGTATCTGGGTCACTGGAGAAGTCTCGTGACCTTGCTGACCTCATAATGTAGGAGAGTCAGTGATGTCACATTATAAGAATGTGCAGCTCAGAAGAACCTGTCTTTTCTTACAGCCACCAAGCCCTAACACCTTCTGACACTTCCAGCCCTCCCCCTGTTCATCCTGTCTCATGCAGTAACCGTAACAGCCCACATCCCATAAGAAGTATCCCAGGTTCTGGTCAATACCATGTCCGTGCTTGTCTTTAGGCATCTTGTTCTGTGAGGAAGGTTCCTCCTGAGATCCATCCTGATTTGTCACAGGCAGTGTCCATCAGTCAGCAGAATGGCCTGGGGACTGAGGATGCAGGCTCCCGCTCACATAGACCTTGGGTTTAATCCTCAAATTACCACCTGCTGATTGTGGACCTTGGGGCAGTTAGGGAGTCCTGCCATATCTCGGTTTCCCAATCTGTGAAAAGGGGAATGTACTGGTGGAGAAGGCTGGCATGCCTCTGGGGATGGAGTTGGGGGAAAGAAACTGCCTTGAAATAGACTTTTGGGAGCCATCGGTCTGAGGAGGAAGTCTAATTTGGGAAGCAGAGGAGACTCTGCTGTGAGTAGGTACAGTGAGGAGAGGAGCTAAACAGCCCAGGGAGAGGCTTGGGTACTAACCCAGTGGACAGGTGGAGGAGTAGACTGGAATGAGGATGTGGGAAGGGGCAGCCCAGTAATTAGAAGAAGCAGAGGAGTGATGTCTTGTTATGTCCTAAGCTTGTTTTTATGTCTGTTCTCTTCGTTGAGTTTAATTTCACGAAAGAAGGGTTATTTTAGTCCTTTCTGTGTTCCCTGAATCTCTCACAGTGGCCAAAACATAGGGCTGCTTGAGAATGATTCCTAACCACTCATGTCTCTTTCACCACATTCTTAGGACCGTCCACTATCTGCTTGTCTGCTCTGCGGGTTTTATTCCCAGTCTCCACCTGGTCGGTCTGCCTCACTGTGCCTCAGAAGTCCTGTTTATGATGCTCTGTCCTGGATTGAGAAGTGTGGCTCTCCTTAGGGCAGATGTCACTCAGCCCACCATGTCACCCCTGCCATGTCCTCTCCCATGGAGGATATCACTCATCTCCCCCAACATCTTCTCCTGAGGCAGGCATCACTAACTAATCCCGACACTCTATCCTTTATGGCTGGTCCTGGATTTCAAATCCTTCTCAACTCCAATTCTTTAACAGCCAGTACCAATCAGTAAACACTGGGATTCCAGGGGGAGCTTGATAGCCACCTTTACTTCATTGATGTTGTTCCAGAGAAGCCAGAGCCTAGCAGGGTCACCCTGGATCCCGAGACCCACTAGGCTGGGCCTTACCTAGCTCATCATGGCTCCGGCACTTTGCCTATAGTTTGCTGGCCTACTTTTTTTCACACCATGGTGGCTCTTAAAAATATTTTCCTGGCAGCAAATGGGTGTCTTCCTGCCGGGAGGAAAAGGGAAGAAGAATTAGCAGCTTCCCATCTGAGAACTTCCACTGCAATTGATTTCTCCCAGCAGAAAGAGCCCGGCATTTTCCTTCCAAATTAATATGCAAATGAGAGTAAGCAACACCTCCCACGAGCAGGTTCAGAACACAGCAGTATCATCCCAGAACATTTATTAACACTATTAATAGAGTTCACTGCCTTACTCCTCCCCTCTGCTTTTATTGCCATTCTAATTAGGGACCATTTTGTTTCATTTAACTTTTTCCCGGTCCTGGCGCAAGCCCACTGTCCTTTTAGGAAAGATGCTTTGCCATGGGGCGGTCTGCAAGGGTGGAGGACCCATATTCTTCCTGGGTGCCTGTCTGTAGGACATTGTTCTTCCTGCCTGACATTTCCGTGTTTTTGGAGGAGGCTTTTCCCATACCTCTTTTCCATACCTCGGTAACGTGGAGGGGAGTGTTGTGCACCGGGGGGAACAGCCACGTGGGGTGCTGTTATAGTGAGCAGCCTCGGAAAGGGCTTTGGGGCTCTTTGAGGGAAAGAGGCATTCAATCCAGATGGCACCCCTTGGGCTTTTCAGATCCTCAAAAGTCCTTGCCATGGATGAGGGAATGTTCCAGGAGTTCTGTGTGTATGAACTGAACCCATTTTTTTTCCCACCACAACCCAAAAAAGCAAGGGACTTTTAGTGTCCTCATTTACTGAGGAGGAAACAGAGGCACAGGGAGGTTAAGAGACACGCCCGGTTAACCGAGTCTGGCTCCAGAACCCATGTTTCCAATCAGCCAGCGCCCCCAACTTGCCCCCACCCCAGGGCCTCGTGGGTTCTCTCCTCTTCCCTGGTCATGTGTTGTGAGGCTCAGCCTGGGCTCCTCTCAGGAAGCACACACCCTGCTTCACTCAGGAACAGAAGACCCTCAGGGTCACCAGGATTCCCTTTCTTAGAGGACATAGGTGTTGTAAATAACAAATCAGTAATTTTGCCCTTACTGCGGAGAAACTGTGCTCAACTCTTCCTATGCTGACATGCCATTCACCACCCCCTCCCAGGTAATCCTGTCCAGCCCCTGTAACCCTCACAACCCACATCCCATAATGAGCAGCTTGGGCTGTGCACACGGTAGTACATCATCCCTTCCTCAGTGCCCAAGTTCAGAGACTTTTACGTTGGGCTGGAGCCAAGTGCTTTACTCTGCTAATGTAATTCTTACACAAACCTGAAAAAAAGCCTCTGAGAGGTTTGTTTTTGTTTTTGTTTTGCCCCCCCCCCCCCAGGAGGAAACTGAGTCATTAAGCAGTTAAATACCTTGCCCATGGTCACACAGAGTAATGTGATCTTAACTAAACAAGATTGGCGCCGCCTCCATCTCCCCAACGTTACCAGGGTTTGGGAGGGTGCCACAAGGGTTTTGAGGTTCCAGACATTGACAGGGACCTATGACCTTCAGCTTGACTCCAGGGGAAGAGCCCATATAAGGAGGCTGGTGTCCTCCTCTCATCAGGCAGAGAACAGCCTCATGCTTGGAAACCACCTCTCTCAACTTATTTTTAAAACCACAGATGATATGTTGGAAAAAATTGGTTTTTCTGCCCATCCATCCAGCCAGGCGTTTCTCAGAGCTGGTGGCTTTGGAGGTGCTGAGCTTGGAGACTTGATGTAGCTTCACTGGGAGGTCAGGTCTCTCTGTCATGCTGGAGTCAGCCCATGTTCATGTTTCTCAAAGGACAACATGGACCCCAGGTGCTGGGGAGAAATGTGCCTTGGCTCACATTTGCCAAGTTTTGCTGTCGGGACTCAGGAGATCTCAGATGTGAATATGTCTTATAAATGCTACAGGCTCAGTCCAAATTAGAGCCAGCGTGGCACCTGGGAGTGCTTGCTGTGTGCACGCTGGGTGGTTTTGAGGGCTGATGGCAAGAACAGATCCGTATGTGAAGGCATCTCTCTAGGAGGCTGGGCTCTGCCAGGAATTTTGTTTCAACTCTTGGCCCAATCAGTCCCCTCTTTGAGACCCAGTTTTTCTGCCCTGAAAGATACAGTGGTGGTTGTTGATGATGGGGCCACACTCTCGGGGTTGCCTCTTGGATTGAGACAAGCCTCAGGGTGGGCACTGAGTCTCAGGGTGCCCGTCAGTTCCCTTCTGGCTTGCCCGGCCAGCCCTCCTTCTCTGTTCCCAGTAGGCCTGGCCCTGGGGGGCTGTGGAAGGAGAGGGCAGGGTGCTGCTCGTGGAAGCCCAGCTACCAGGACGGTGTCCTGGCTTGGCTGGCTTGGGGAAGGACCATGAGAGGGGAAGGGTCATGAGAGACATAGGTGGGGCAACATTTGTTTTGAATTCAGAGTCAAAGGCCTCTCTGCTTGTTAATGGGACCGAGAGAGGGTGGCTGATATGACCCTCAAGGTGGAGATGTGAGTCTGAGATTGGGCATCGAAACTATCTGGGCACTGCCATATCTGTGCACAGCCGTCCTCCCAAAGTCCCTGAGGCTACTAGGTTAGTTTGGCCACTTTCAGTAGGCGCTGCTCACTGGGCACCCGAGGCTGTCCTGGGATGGCTGGGGAGGAGGGCTGACAGTTACTTTACTGCCCAGGGTGACACGTTGTACAGAGTCTGGGGAAGGCTGTACTGTGTGATGAGGACCCAGGGGTGGGATTCCAGGGATGAGGAGGAGGCTGGGTGAGCTGGTACAACTTGAAGAGCCTTCACCTTCCCTGAGGAATCTGGGCTGGCTGATTCCCAGATGCAGATAGGACATCCAAATTTTGGTGGGGGATTTGCCAGCAGGCTGGTGTCCCCTGCTTAGGTCGATCCCATCAGAAAACATTTCTGGAATGATGCAGGTTGATACCTACTGGAGACTCCCACTGGCCAGGTTTCTGGCTAATAGGCAAGAGTTGCCCACAGTTGCCAGTTTACTGAGCACCTACTGTATGCCTACCATTATGCTAGGTGCTCAGCACACAGACTTCTCCTTACCTACAACCCTATGGGTTAGATGCTGCGACTTCTGACCTTGCTGACAAGAAACTGGGGTGGAGGGCATATTCAAAGCCATGCTAGTCAGTGCAGAGAGAGAATGCTTCCCCACCCCAATGCCCCATCCTGTAGGCACGCCAGGGGACTGTTTCAACCAGCTTCTTGCAGCTTTGCAGACAGAAGAGTTTGGGTTGAGAGTGAGCGATGGGGCTCAATGGGCAGGGGTGACTGGGGCTGCACCTGGCAAGCTTGGGGTTGGCTGTAGGGACAGTGAGTACCTATTAGATATGCTTAGGAAAGGGAATCGACCTGCATTGAGGCTTCACAGCGATCAGTGCCCATTGGCAGGTTATGTTAACTATCTCCTCTTATTGGGGCCATGTAATGATGCGGTCAAGTGCACAGGCTTGATCTTGAGCAGGCTCTAATCCTGTGAGGCTGATGACCTGTTTCCTTGTCTGTAAAGCAAGGCTTTGAATGGGGTCTACTCTATAGGGTGGTTGTGGGGCTGAATGCTTAGCACAAGTGTTGGGCATTTGATGGTTGTTTGTACTTTGTTCTGAATCCGGTGCAGGCAACTTAGCCTAAGTTAATGTTGCTGGTAAGCTTGTAAGTGGCAGAGCAAGAATTTTAATCCTGATCTTTCAGCTTCATAGCCATTGCTTTTTCCATAACCCCTCATGGTCTCACACAGAGAGAGGCTGTTGGAGATGGGCCTAGAACCTGATGCAGGGGTCAGATGGGTCTTAGAGGGTCTTGAATGCTGGCTAAGAGAATGCATCTTTCCTCTGTAGCCCATGGTGGCTTCTGGAGGCATCCAACCGGAAGCTGGTTGGGGATCAGATCTCTGGGTTTAACCAATGCTGAATTTCATCTGGCACTAATTATTAAAGTATTGAAATACTTCCTTATTGGTGACAAATAAATAGCCATTGGGTATTCCAAGCACTCAATTTGCCCTCCCTCACAGCCTGACTACCTTGGACCCTCTGGCAAGACACTACCTCCCCCGTCACTTGAAGAAGAGCAACTGTAGGGGTACAGCCCTGCTCCAGCATGCTGGCTGCTCCAGGCTGCTTGGCCAGGGCCTGTTCTGGGACCATTACTGAAGAGTTAAATGTCCCCTTGAACCCAGCTCCCTCTGTTTTTCCCGGTGTCCCTTTAAGGAAGCCACAGCATGCTCACTCACAGTAAGAGGGAGAGAAAGATAATGAGACACACCAGCTGGAAAATCTGGGGAAGGTGAGGATCTCCGGGGAGCTCACCACTGGGCCAGCAGCCCCAGAGTAGAGCTGTCTACAAAGGAGGATGAGGATGCCAGCTGGGGGTCCTGCAACCCAGCTTCTAAGTCTCCCCATGCTTGTTCCATTCCCTCCAAGGACTGATGTCCCAGGGCTGCTCTCGCCTTTCATCATATTCCTCCCTGGCTCTTGGAAGTCATCAGTGTCTCTTTATGGTTTTTTTTTTTTATCCCAAGAACAGATGCCACTCTCCTGCCGACAGCCCCGCCATGAGCTGCTGTGTGATCTTGGGGACAGTACGCGTCCCCTCAGACTCTTATTTTCCTCCTGCATAGAATGGGTGAATTGGACCTACAAATGCTCATTTTCCAAGTGTGCTCCATGGTAGGGGTGGGGAGGGTGAGGAACAGAGTTCTTCTAGCTCCTTGACGTGGTTCCATGGCTTAAAATATGTCAGGCAGCTAGGGCAGACTTCTAGTTCTGTCTTTACATAGATGGAAACTCTTTATCATAGGTATGCATGAACTGGAGGGCCCCCTGCATTATGGGGGGAGTGGAGGAAGGAAAAAGTCACTTGGCCAGAACCTTGAGAGGGACAGAACATCCCCATGGAAGTTGGGTGAAGAACCAGCTCCAAGTCCATCGATAAGACAAGATTCTCTGGGTCTCTTATAGCACGAGTCTTTCCACCAAGGGGACCCTAGAAATAGTAACGTGCACCCATGTAGCACTCATTTTGTGCCAAGCAGTGTTCCAAGTGTTCCTCATATATTGATTATACTCACAGCAGCCCTAAGAGGGAAGTATAAGTATTAGCCCTTTTTACTTGTGAAGAAACTGAGGCTCATGGAGAGTTGAAGCATCTTGCCCAGGGTCCTGCAGGTGGAGGTGGCAGGGCTAGCTTCTGGTCTTGACCTCCATGCCGTGCAGCTCATCACCACAGCATGCCTGCCCCCATGACAAATTGGAAGGTCATGAGTTGCACCATTCAAAGATTGGAAATAATGAAGCCTGACCATGGGCGCTAGGTTAGTTGGCTAGGGCAGCATTATAAAGTACCACAAGCTGGGGGCTTAAGCAATGGAAATGTAGCATCTCATGGTTTTGGAGGCTAGAAGTCTCAGATGGACGTGTCAGCAGGCTTGGTTTCTTCGGAGACATCTCTTTGGCTTGTAGATGTCTATCTTCTTCCTCTGTCTTCACAGAGTTGTCCTTCTGTGTGTGTTTGTCTCAGATTTCCTCTTCTTATAAGGGTAACAGTCATACTGGATTAGGGTCTAGCCTACTCTAATGACCTCATTTTGACTTAGTCCCCTCTTTTAAAGCCCCCTCTCTGAACAGTCACATTCTGAGCTCCTGGGTGTTGGACTTCAACATAAGAATTTTTAAATAAAATTTTATTTATTTATTTGACAGAGAGAAACACAGCTAGAGAGGGAACACAAGCAGGGGGAGTGAGAGAGGGAGAAGCAGGCTTCCTGCAGAGCAGGGAGCTCAATGCGGGGTTTGGTCCTGGGACTCCAGGATCATGACCTGAGCCGAAGGCAGATGCTTAACAATTGAGCCATCCAGGTGCCTCCAACATAAGAATTTTGAAGGAATGCAATGAAACCCCAAGTAGTTGGCTTGAGCACAAAGGAATTATTGAAAGATATTAGGGGAGATATATGATAACAACTGAAGGCTAGTCCCACAGCATAAGTGGGACCCACAGGACCTGTTGTGCTGTGAGAAGAGTCTGGAAGGCTTGCAGCACTAGCTCCTCAGTGGTCTTGATCAGCCGACCCCTCCTGCCTAGGAAAACACCTGACTGGATATGAGCCAAATGTCTGGGCTCTCTAAAGAAGCAGGGGCTGGGAGAGTGAGGATGGGCCCTTCAGCCTTCCACAGGGGCAGGTGGGTGATAATGCCCACCAACACTGCCCACCATGGGGGCATGCCGAGAAGGGATGAGGAGAGTGAAATTCCAGACCACCCCCATTTCTCCCCTGCTCTACCCACAGATAACCAACATCTCCTGTATGTGATGATTTGTCTTCCAAAGCCAGGCCCCAGTTCCTTAAGAACACCGCCTGTGCCTCAAATATGTGACATATGTTTACTAACACTTAACTATGTGTTAGGTACTGAGTTATGCATCCGAAGTAACTAGCCTCATCAAATCGTCACAGTGACTCTGTACGGAGGAACCAGTACATGTAAAGAACCAGAGCGTTGGCAGACTGGGGGCTTCTTCTAAGACTTTTCCACTGGTAAATGAGTTCACCCATTCATTCAATCCGCAAATATTTAGTGAGTACCTACTGTGTGCTAGGCGTGGTGCTGACCCAACATTGTCAAGCCACACGTGGTCCCTGCCTCCATGGAGATACAGGTGAGCAGTGGGGAAGGAATGTTACCTCCTGTCTGATTTCTGAAACCCAGGCTTTTACCCCATTTCAGAATGACTTCTAAGAGAGAAGAGCAATTTTCAGGAATAGTGTTCAATTCTCACTTCCGCCTGTAGGAGTGCCATAGAGTAATGGTTAAATGCACAGACTGAGCCATGATGCTGTGGACTCAAATCCCAGCTCTGTTACTGTGTGACCTTGGGCAAGTCACTTAACCTCTCTGAACTTCAGTTTCATCATCTATAATATAGGGATGATGATAACAGTATCTATGTCACAGGATTACTGAGAGATTTAAGGGAGATAATTTATACAGAGTTTAAGGAGTTAAGGAATGCAAGAGCTTCGAGAGAGGTCTCTATCTCAGGTACCTTGGACAGTGCCCAGCACCTGCTCTGAAAATGCCTGTTGAAGGAGAAAATTCCTAAACTACCCACATGGGTCCGAAGAATTCAACATTCTGAAACTCACCATACAAATAGAGGAATGGGGCTCTCCTTATCTGGTTCCAGGGGCTGCCTTCCTCCTCATGTTCTGTTGTCTTGCACAGTGCGAAGGACGATGGGAAGAGCTGCACTGAGTCTCAGGATTCATCTCAACAGGGTAGGATTTGCCCCGTCACCTGTAGTCCTGGTCCTGTTCTACAGTGCGTGGGCTGCTCTCTGCTCTGTCTCCCACGAGATGGGTTGTCTCTTGTAGAATCCCTTGCTTCTAAGACCAACGCACAGGAAACAGGGCTTAATTGCTATGGGCTTTGTATTTTATTTTACTTTGGGAGATGGAGTTTAATAACACTTAGGAATTAGGACAATCTTTTTTCCAGGTCGGGTTCTGCTGACCAGCACAAAGTTTCCTCCGACTCATCACATCAAAAGGACTCAATATGGTTTTTACTCTCTCCTTTTCTTAAGAAGAAGTGATCATGAACAATGTGTGTGACCCAGGCTGCCCTGCTCCCTCCCATCAGGTCATCAAACACAGATAGATCCCGGAGCTCCATGTGGCCCAGGCTCAATGCAGTGTCTCACTCAGGGACACCCTCAGTCAATTGTTGAATTAATTAAACAAGGAGGCCTGGCAACTTAGGTAGGCAAACCCAGAATCTAAGCCTGTAAATGCCTCAAGGTTATAAAATTGAAACCTGAGGACAATCAATCACAAATAGCCAACTAGGCTTTCAGCTATAGTCAATCAATAATTGCTTAGCTTTGCTTTCATCCCTTCTCTATAAAAGTCTTTCCCCAAGCTCCTGTTGGTCGAGCCCTCCTAATCACCTCCAATTCAGCGCTGCTCCCTTCGAATCAATTTTTGATTTTTGCTCAAATAAACTTAAAATTTTTAATAGGCCTCAGTTTCTTTTTAACAGAACCCAAAGGAAATTAACAGTACCCCATTTCTCTCTGGGTCTCTCGACGGAATGCCAAAGAAGAGATCTGCTTTATTTGTTCCTTCAAAAGAGGATCTAAGATACTGTTGATTACAAATTGTAAGATGAGCTGCTTTCTGTAGCACCAAGAAAGAAAAGACCCTGCCAACTTAACTATATTCTCCAATCAATTGTACAATGCAACCTTATTTCAGAGTTATTAAATGTGGAAAAATGCACGTCTTAGACGCAGGGCAACATGGTAGTCCTTATTTTGGTAACCAAAAACACCACCACCACCACCACTACAATAAACAAAACCCCAAACCAAATCAAACAAAACAAAAACATTGGTGTAGAAAGAACTTATGACCAAGAATCCCTTGCTTGGTCTCTCGTATCTTTTGCAACTTATGCCAGACACAATTAAAAAAAAATCAATTCTTATGGTTTCATTTCCTTTACAAAATGGTCTTTCTGTCTTGCATCGCTCCTCAGTTTATCTCCTTCAGGTATTTAAATTTAAAGATGTTCACGAATTACACGTTATGGGTAGAACTTCCCCCATTCTTCTCCTAGTATCTTTCCCTTTCTTCTCCAGAGGGAACCAATGTCTTGAATTTAGTGGATATTACTCTCCTATGTGCTTTTATGTTTTTACTGTATACGTGTGTATCCATAACAAAAAGTTTACTGACTTCTGATGAGGCATATTCTTAAAACACAAAACCATCCTGAATATCCTTTCAAACACTTTCAGTGTCTTTATCGAGAGGACAGCTGTCTCCTCTCACCCCCAAATATCTTTGCCTTCACCTCTCCCCCACTGCCGTCCCCTCTTCCTGACTCTCGACCCGCCCCCGTTCATTATTCCTTCTCTCTTGGTGTAGTGTGAAGATCGGGATTGGCAAACATCGTGAAAGCCTGTGGATGAAACTCTTTAGGCTTTCCCACTATATATCTTCAGTCACAACTGCTCTATATCTTTTCCATTAGTGACTGTGGCTGTCTGCCAAATGCAACCTTATTTATGGACGTTGAAATTTGAATTTCACATAAATTTCATGGGTCATGAGCTATTATTCTCTTTTTGATTTCATTTCAATCATTTCAAAATTTAAAAACCATTTCTTAGCTCAGGGACCCTATTTAAAAAAAAAAAAACAAAACAGGCAGAGAGCTGTATCTGACTCAGGGGCCATAGTCTGGTAACCTCGACATAGATTATTTTAGGTTCTCAGATGTTTTTAGGATTCTCTCTGTTTTGATCCCTTATCCTAAATTCCCTCAGTGAGGGAGAGAGGTAGACTGAGCTTGCAGGCAAGAAGTCTTTTCGGTCGGCATCCAGAGGGAGGGGATCATGGAACTACTCACATCTTTGTACTGTTGTATCTGTTCCTCTAGAGGATATCAGGTACAAGTGCACTGGCTGGCTTTGGGAGAGGATCTTAAACAACCTCCTGGGGGCGCCTGGGTGGCTCAGTTGGTTAAGCGACTGCCCACATCAGGCTCCCTGCTCGGCAGGAAGCCTGCTTCTCCCTCTCTCACTCCCCCTGCTTGTGTTCCCTCTCTGGCTGTGTTTCACTCTGTCAAATAAATAAAATCTTTAAAAAAAAAACCAAAACAACCTCCTGGACCACTGCTTCCATCTGACTGGCAGAGACCCCCTCTTTCTTCCCTCACTTTCATGCCTCCTTGCTCAGCCACTGGCCAGCACCTGGATTTCATTCAGGTTGGAGAGGAAAGCATTCTGAGCTAGCAAATACTCATTTGGCCCCCACTGTGGGCCCATGACCAGCTTGGGTTGCTTAGTCTTCTCATTATTTCCACAGTCAGGTGAGGAAGACACTGAAGCTCCGTGAGGACAGAAGTCCAGTCTAGGACAAAATCCACATCATTCTCCTCTTGGGAGTGCTGAAAGCCTTTACACATGTATTTATGCCCAGGAGAAGGGAATGCAGGAATGCATGGACTGTCGACATTAACAAGGCAGTGGCGAGCAGTAGCAGGAACCCTGGGCTGGGAGATGCTGTCCCCACCTTCCCTTCCTGTCTCCTCTGAGAACAGGTATCACCTCCTCGGGCATGGAGACGGCTTCTCTGGGGCTTGGCCGTGGAGGTGGGTGATGCGCCATTGCTCAGTTGCCGGGGGCCAGCGCCAGCAAGAGTCTGGACCAAAAGGTGGGGACGGCCTCGGTGATATGAGGAGTCCGGACTCGAAGAGTGGTGTGGGGATCTCCTGAAAACTGTGTCTTCAAGGCTCCTTATTTAAAGCTTGTGGTTACAGATCATTTTCAAGGAAGGGGTATGATAAAAGAGTTTTGTAAGAGATTATACAGACTTCTTTCAAGTTTCCAATCGTAAATTTTCCATAGCATTGGCGCCATTCAGGTGCCATAAACTTAGAGCAGAGCATCCCTAATCTATGGAACAAACAATTGTGGATGGAAACAGACCTTGGTCAACCCGCAGTCACATCAATCTAGCTTTAGGCAACAGTTGGTTCTGTCTGATCTTATCTCAATGGAGTGTTTTATCCCCTGGCCGTGCAAGGCAGAGAGTGGTCATGGCAAAAGGTGAACAGGTGGCCGCAGAAACTTTAAGTAACTACTTTTAAACTATTAAATATATCGGTATTGATATAGTCTCAATCAGAGTGTAACTAGGTAGGTTATTGTTATTTTTCTATTGATTTTATGCCCTAAAAGGAGTGCCATGAGCAGATAGCAAAAGTGAGAATAAAGAAAGGAATAGACTTGCATATAAATGATACGGTGTTTTTAAAGCAGGTCTTACAAACAAGAAGGCAATTGAAAGGCTTAGATGAGTTGTGTACAAAGTTTTAGCTACATTATTAATACAATGACCGAAAGTTAGTCTGTCTGGCATGAAGGAGAAAGATAACTTATTTTGCAAAGGTCAAAGCACTTGCTTAAGCCTCTTTTCTGTGACTGGGTGCAGAACTCTTTATTTATGGATTCTTTGTGTGTGTGGCAATGTCCTTGTTAGTACAGTTTTATTTCTTATATTAAGCCTTTTATTTAACCATTTAAGAGCCTTGACAATCTCCTCCACAGAGCTGCAGGATATCTAAGATTAAGCTATTTTTAATGATGGTTAAGTAGAAACAAAAGCACTTTGCTATTTACCAGACATGGTTTTTAAATGTCAAGCCTTCCGTACAAAGAATAGCAAACAAGCAGGGTGGGGAAACTATTGTCCCACGGACACTCCTCACACTTTGTGGGAGGGTCAGTGTTCCATGCCTTGCAGAGGGCAATCACCTAACTGACCATGCAGGTGGCTCACGGCACTCAGTCCCACCTTAGTCCCAGGAGTAGGGGTAGGATCCAGGAGTAGAATCTTCTCCTCCTTTATACCACTACCATGCTTCTGGGTGTCTAGCACATCCATGTTTGTTTTGGAGGAACTTACAAAAACACAGGGCCATCGCAATGAGGGATTTCCATGCCGGAAACTCTGGATAGGCTCCACCAGCCTCGGAGCCTTGGAGCCTGGGTTCGAGTCCTGCTGTCAGATAGTGTGTGGGTCCTGTGGCCGCTTTGCTGGGTTCATGTGCAGCCCTGGCTTGAACGATGAGGGGTAGTCTGGGCTGTTGACTTGGCTCCCACACAGCTCTGGGTTGCTGGGCACAGGGAGGGTACGGCAGCCACATCAGAGCTGCATGGCATCCTCAATGAGGCTCGGGATCCTCAACCTTTTCCTCGGCCACCTTACCTCCCCCTTTTCTACTCCAAGCCCAGGGTTACAGTGTAATTATTAAATTAAAGATATGACCTTTGTACAGATATGAAATGAACAAATCACTTATTTAGCTCATAACTAGTGAAGGCACCAGTAGGATATTAAAACCAATACACACACATGCACATGCACATACACATCTCAATGAGGGATGTGGAAATGAATAGGCTCATAGACACAGAATTAGTTAACATTTTACAGGGCAGCAGTTATCCAACTTTTTGGTCTCAGGACCCCTTTGCACTCATTTAAAAAATTAATTAATTAACAAATTTTTAACTTAAACTCAATTAGGCAACATAGAGCACCACTAGTTTTTGATGTAATGCTCAGTGACTCGTTAGTTGTGTATGCCACCCAGTGCTCATTTTGAGTAGACTTCCTGCTACATATGGCACTTGAACTCATAACCCCCTGAGATCAAGAGTCATACACCCCACCGACTAAATTGGCCAGGTGTCCCTCAGGACCCCTTTATGCTCTTCAAAATTATCGAGGACCACAAAAAGATTTGTTTATGTGGGTTATATCTACCAATATTAACCATATCAGAAATTAAAACTGAGAAAAATTTAAAACACAAGAGTATACAAGCATGCATTTATTAGGCACCAATGCAATGATAGGAACATCATAGCAAGAAACTCTGCTATATGCTTGTGAGAAAATGAGAGGAAAAATAGGCAAATAAGGCCTTGTTATTATGAAAATAGTTTTGTCCTAACGGTCTCCCTGAAATCATCTTGGGCAACCCCCCCAGATGTACCCAAATGACACTGAGCACTGGCGCTGTTGGGTGGTGATGTGTAATGGCTAGAGTTATTATTTCCCTACCAGGTAGAAGTCAATTATATCTCTACCCGATAAAATTCATGTTCATTGCCACGGACAAGGGTCATTTGCATTACTATGAGTCTTCTTCAACTTTTACCTCAACAGAGCTTTAAAATAGCCTAGTTGATTGAAATCTGTCAAAGGTGTTTATCCTGGCAGGAACCAACAATCCCTTGAGGTCTACTAGATAATACCCAGACCTCCTCTAAAAGGACACGAGGTACTTGATTTTTCTCATTTCCACGTCTTTGTATATTTTTCCTGACCCCAGGGAATGTTCCTCTGGTCTCCCTGGTGACAGGGTGGTCTGGTCCTCTCTGTTCTTTCTCTCTGTTTCTCTCTGTCCTCTGTCTATTGCTATGGCATAAGCTCCATGTCCAGCTTCCCTTGGGTCCATTCCTTTGGTGCTGAAGAGCTCATTAAGGGAGTGAAAGAGATGACAGTAAAAGAGGCCATCATAATCCTAATTATCCTCAAGGCAATGCAGAAAAGAAAAAGCATAAGGATAAGCGTATTGAGATTTGCTCTTGCCACAGCATGATTCCCGGAAGGGCCCCTTCAGGCCTGATATTCCAGGACTTGTGGTGTTTTCAACATGGCAGAAGGAGCAGCTGGGAAGCGGGGGGACCTGAAACAGTATTCGATAAAAACCGCCACATCAGTATAAATCACTTCTAACTTGGTTTCACCCTGATAAGGAAATTATTCCCTGTTCCCTAGTCAGAAGGCAAAAAGAAAAATCTTGGTCTTGAGACCAAGATCTTGGTTTGGAAGGGAAGTCTAAATCTCGTGTGTGGGGGCAGAGAGGAGAACGTCTTGATGACTCCAGTTGGAAATGTCTAATTGGCTTAAGGAGAAGATGAGGAGGTAGGGAAATCAGCAAAGATCTGTCTAGAGCAGGGCTACCTAGATAGGATTGCTAGCAAAGTCTTGTATATACCAGGATTGCTTTTGGCTATAAGCGATAGGAACCCCCCTATGGTGACTTAGACAAATAAAGGATTGTCTGTCAAATAGAGTAAGTGCTCCTCCTCCCTTACCAGATAGACCCACACCTTCATGCTTGTTACCTCACAGCTGCCCAGTGGCTACTACATCTTCTGGAGTCTTCCAGTGGCTTAGGAGGGCATAGGGTCAGGGGCGCCTGGGTGGCTCAGTCAGTTGGACATCTAACTCTTGATTTCAGCTCAGGTCATGATCTCAGGGTCATGGGATCAAGCCTGGCATTTGGCTCTATGCTGAGCATAGAGCTTGCTTGAGAGTCTCTCTCCCTCCAGCTCGCTCTCTAAAAACTAAATAAGGAAAGGAAGGAAAAAAAGAAGGAAGGAACGAATGAATGAATGAACGAACGGGATGGGGAAAAGAGCAAAAAGGGGAAAGGGCAACATACACACACAGGCACACATGTGCACACACATGCATACACGTGCACACATGCATGCATGTGCACTTGTAACTTTCCCTATAAAGGAAAAGATCCCCGTGGGGCTTCTGCTAACCTCTCACTGCCCACAACTGTTTATGCACTTCCCCAGGCAGGTGCGGGGCTCAATTTCCTGACCCGGAGATCATGACCTGAGCTGGAACCAAGAGTTGGACGCTTAAACAACTGAGCCACATGGGTGCCCCAAGCCTTCATCTGTTTGTGAAGACAGAGTCAATTCCCCAGGACAGGAGTCTTTCTTCTGAAGAGACACATCTTCATTCTGATCACCCATACCTCCATAGGCTGAATGTCCCCAAGGATGGGGCCTGGGCGATATTTAATTTCATGTCTGGAACTGAGCCTCTTGTCTGACATACGGTGAGAGCTGCAAACCCAGGCAAGTTTGGTTGGAATCGTAGCTCCATCATGACTGTTGACTGTGGGCAACTCTCTTAACCTTTATGGTCTCAGTGGCCCAACTATGAAGATAGCATCAAATGGGAAAATTTCCACTGGGGATTCTAATAAGCCTCCCACGTGCCTTACTTGGAATCGAAAGGCATGAGTTTGGGAGGACCATTTTCATGGATGGCAAAGGCTCAAGCTCAGATCTAGCTCCCCATTGGGCCATGTGACTTTCCACAACTTTCAGGTCTATAACACGGGGACAAAATCTCTACTTCAAGGTATTGACAGAATCAGAAATAACATATATCAAAATAATGAGACTGGCTACTATTTATTGAGCACTTATCATGTACTAGGGTCTCTGCTCAGCCTCCTTTGCACATTACTACCCAATGCAGGATGAATTGTGTTCTCTCTCTTTCTCTCTTTTTTTAAAGATTTTATTTATTTGACAGAGAGAAACACAGCCAGAGAGGGAACACAAGCAGGGGGAGTGAGAGAGGGAGAAGCAGGCTTCCCGCCAAGCAGGGAGCCTGATGTGGGACTTGATCCCTGGTCTCCGGGATTATGACCTGAGCTGAAGGCAGTCGCCCACCAACTGAGCCACCCAGGCACCCCGCGTTCTCTTTTTTTTTTAAGTAGGCTCTGTGCCCAATGTGGGGCTTGAACTCATGATCCTGAGATCTAAGAGTCACATGCTCTACTGTCTGAGCCAGCCAGGTACCCCACTTTTATGATGGAGAAAGAGAGATTAACTCCCTTTCTCAGGGTCACACAGATGGTCAGGCCTGATTTGAACTCAGAGTTGCCTTCAAAGCCTTTATAAATACATGAGGATATAACGTACTCTGAAATGTTAATCCAGGAGCTCAATATAGGTGAGTGAGTGAATCAGCAAGCACATCTTTTCCATCTTTCATTTCCTCCTACCTTATGTCTAGTAGTGTGCTAGACACACATATGGCATGCAGTGTTTATTGATAAACAACTCGATGAATGAGTGAGTGACTGAATGAGCTTACATACGTTTGCATCCTTCTCTTGCTGTGTATAACCCGTTCACTCATTCCACTGATGCTTACTCAGGGTTGACTGTTCTTGAGGTTAGAGCTGAACCCAGAGCAAAGGATAAAGTAACTGTTTGGGGAATATTTTACTGAACTACAATGAAGAGAACACAGAGGGCTTTTCCTCAAAAGATATCACGAGCTGGAATCGTAGCCCAGCTCCTGAGATTAGCTGATGCTTTTGGAAAAACATACAAACAAACAACTAGCCAGCTGCCTTGTGGATCATGCCACTCACTGTTATTTCCTCACTTGGCTCTTCTCCCCACTGGAGAAGGATGTTCACAGGCAGAAAGGAACTCCCCTCCTTTCTCCTGCCTCAGCCCGGCATGCCATCTCCAGCTGGTAATCCTGCAGAGAGGTGCCTGGGGGGTTGATTGTGATGTTGCCCTGGGAAGATTAGGACCTGCTAGGGCACAGAGCGGGGGAAAGAGGTAAATATGGAGTCGGAGAGAGGCTGCTCTCTGACAGAGACCTCAGGTCACTGTTTACAACATCGTAATCCTTTTGTCGGTGTAATTCATGTCGCACAAAAATTTCTGTGAGATATTAGGCAAGCTGCTTACTCTCCGGGCCTCATTTTTGTTCATCTTTCAAATGGGCTAAGAACTCTTGCTCTAGCTTCCCTCCAGCCTTCTAGTCCTTGAATAAGGACTTTCCTGCTTCAGAACCTTTACATTCCGTATATATGAGATGTTCGTCTCTCTTCTTTTACATGGATCACTCCTCTTCATCCTTCAGGCCTTTACTTAAAACTCACCTCATCAGGGAAGCCTATCTAAAGAATAGACAAGCCTACTTATTTCCCCAGTTACTGTCCATCAGATGACCCTGTTTATCATAGCGGTTACTTCCAAAATTATTTTCTTCATTTATTAATAAACTTGTTCATTACTTATCTTCCCCCTTACAATATCAGCTCCACGAACTGGCTTGTTATTGTTGTGTCCCCAGGACCTGGCCCAGTGCCCAGTACATGGTAAACACTCAATAAATATTTGTCGGGTGAATCAATAATAAGCAGTTGGTAAATTAGGTTATTTCTAGTGGCACTAACATCATCGTTAGAGAGGGACAGGGATCTGGCCTGGGAGATGGTGGACATCTGCTGCCCTGAGTGTGACTCTCAGCTGGTGCCTCGGCAAGTACATCTTCATTCTCTGGGCAGCAAGAGAGCCAGGGGCGGAATGGCATGGGCCAAGGGAACAAGCCATGCTCTCAGGAGGAAGGTCTAGTCAGGCTGATTGCTCTCTCAATCCACGTGGAAGACTAGGATGTCTGAGATCTAGAGAAAGAAAGAAATTTGCTTCCAAATAAATTGCAGTTAGTGGGAACAGGAAATGAGCTTCGTTGGTACAGGGGGCTTGGTCTGAATCTTAGCTTCACCATTTCAGAGCTGTGTGATCTTAGGCAGTCACTTTACCTCCGTGAACCTCGTTTTTTCATTCTCTATGAAAGTGGGGATAGATGAGAGTTAAATGTGCTAACAGTGGATACAGAAGTCTTTGTAAAATGTGAGACATCAAAAAAGGGAATGCAGACATGAAAGAGTCTCTCCTCTCCCACTCCTCTTTCCTTCGTCATCCTCTTCTTCCTTCTCTGCCTGACTCTCATGTGTACAGTGATCTCCGAAGCCCAGCTCTCCATTACATAAAGCAAATAGCAGGTTTATGAATAAGGAAGGCAGGAAGTGCTTGCAAGATTGCCTTGCCTTGATCACATGGCCTAGAGGCATAGACATTCGACTGGCACCGATACTATATGGTCGGGCTAGAGATTGTTTTCCCGTTACGTAAAGGAATGGGCTTCACCAGGGGCGGTGCTAGCAAAGAATCTGGAGTCGTAATGGGGCTCCATGAGCGATGGTGTTATGATGGACTGCTGATGCCTGCCTTGAACCTGTTGGGAAGTAATGGGCGTGGGTGCCCTGTAATGGCCCTTCCTGGTCCCAAGTGCTATTTCAGGCAGCTCCTTGAAGGATTCTCTAATTGAATTGTCACAGTAAGTCGACCCACGGATATATGCAGCCTGATATTTTATCCATGAGAGAGATGCAGAGACAAGTTTCACAGGAAAGTACACCTGTTTTCTAAGACTTCAAACTTCAAGTTAAGAATGTGCTTCCTTGTGGAGATTCCTTAAAAAATTGAAAATAGAGCTACCCTATGACCCTGAAATTGCACTACTGGGCATTTACCCCAAAGATACAGATGTAGTGAAAAGAAGGGCCATATGTACCCCAATGTTCATCGCAGCAGTGGCCACAATCGCCAAACTGTGGAAAGAGCCAAGGTGCCCTTCAACAGATGAATGGATAAAGAAGATGTGGTCTATATATACAATGGAATACTACATCTCCATCAGAAAGGATGAATATCCAACTTTTGTAGCAACATGGACTGGACTGGAAGAGATTATGCTGAGTGAAATAAGCCAAGTAGAGAAAGTCAAGTATCACATGGTTTCACTTACTTGTGGTGCATAGGGTAATATAGAGGACAGTAGGAGAAGGAAAGGAAATGGGAAGTAGGGTAATTCAGGGAGAGAAACAAAACAAGAGAGACTTTGGACACAGAAACAAGCTGACGGACTTGGAGGGAAGGGGTGGGGGATGGGAGAGCCTGGTGGTGGGTACTGAGGGCACATATTGCATGGAGCACTGGGTGTGGGGAATGGGGAATGAATCTTGGAACACTGAAAAAAAAATTAAGTAACAATAAAAAAAATGGAAAAAAAAGAATGTGCTTCCTGACAGCTTTGATAATCAATTAGGAATCAATCACACATAAATTTAACTAAACTTTTTGGGAAATTATTTAAGATTTGCACCTTAGCAGCCCCCCGGAGAAATGAATTTCATAAGTGTATTACCTGCTACAGCACCTGGTGCTTCTTTGAAAATACCTGTTTGAATCATCGAAGCTGTAGAAAAGATGGAGGAAGCGGGTCCCTCCTTCTAATCAGCTGCTGGATGTCCCCACTGTCACTGCTCAGTCTGCCCCGAATTCTGTGAATTTCATCATTTCCCACTCAGTAAATACCTCCCTGGGATGCAAAAGATGGTCATTCTGGTTGTCAGGCAACAGCCCAATGTGAAGATAGCTCCAGTCCTTCACAGCTTGCATTAAATGCCACCTCCACCAGGAAGTCCATTCTAATCTCCAAGGGTCAGAATCAGTCCCTTCTTACTCTTTTTTTAAAATTTAAATCCAATTAGCCAACATATAGTACATCATTAGTTTTTGGTGTAGTGTTCAATGGTTCATTAGTTGCATATAATATCCAGTGCTCATCACATCACATGCCCTCCTTAATGCCCACCACACAGTCACCCCATCTACCCACCCACCTCCTTTCCACAACCCTCAGTTTGTTTCTCAGATCCCTCTCTGATTTCTTCCCATTCAGCTTTCCCTCCCTTCCCCTATGATCCTCTGAGCTATTTCTTATATTTCACATGTGAGTGAAACTGTATAATCGTCTTTCTCTGGTCAACTTATTTCCCTTAGTATAAGACCCTCCAGTTTCATCCATGTTGATGTAAATGGTAAATATTCCTCCTTTCTGATTTGAATAATATTCCATTGTATATAGGAGCCACCCATCTTCTTAATCCATTCGTCTGTTGAAGGGCATCTAGGTTCCTTCCACAATTTGGCTGTTGTGGATATTGCTGCTATGAACATTGCGGTGCAGGCGCCCCTTCTTTTACTACATCTGTGTATTTGGGGTAAATACCCAGTAGTGGGTCATAGGCTGTCTCTATTTTCAACTTTCTGAAGAATCTCCAAATTGTTTCCTAGAATCCCTTCTTATTCTGAGCTTCCAAAGCATGTGGGCAATAAAGCAACTATCTGTTGCATATAGAAAAACTTACTGTATCTTGTGAAACACTTCTAAATCCTTTTGGACCCCAGCAATATATAATAATGAGAATAAGAATGAGAATTTACAATAATATCATCCTAGAATCTTTGCTGTGCATCAGATACTATGCTAAGCATTTTATATACATGGATTTTCTCTCTTCACAGGAAACTTTTTAGGGAGACAATTATTTCTATCTTATAGGAGAGGAGACAGAAGCTCAGAGATGGTAAATAAATAGATCTGGGCCAAAAGTCAACAAAAGGCAGAGCTGAGTCTTTATTACAACAGGTTGCCTCTAGTTCTTCCTATATCCGTCTCTTTCTCTCTCCCAAGAGTATTTCCTATTGGACCATGTGTTATAATTAGCTTCTACTTGCCTGTTTTCATTGTATGTTATGAATCACTTGAGATCAAGGTTGTGCTTAATTATCCTTGTATCTTCACCATTCCCCACTGGAGCAGAGACTAGTGTGGGTTCACCAAGTCTTTCTCTTTAACTTGTGGTCATGAGCTGGACGACCCTCGCCAGCATCCCTTGCAGTCAGGTGAAAGCACATGATTGAGCTGTGGCAAAGGAATGAGGACAGAAGTGACTTGTCCACTTTCTGACCTTGCCCCTAACTATGAAGCACCCTATCCTTCTCCAGGTATTCTCTCTTCTCTCGTCTGCCAGCGGGAGGGACCCTGGGGAAGACCCTGAGGCTTAGGGTATGGGGAAGCCACAAGATGCAGGAGCCTGGGTCCCTGAATGACTGCATGGAGCAGACAGAGGTCAATTCCCTTCCTACTCCTCTACGACCCACATAGGATTCTGATATGAGAAAGATATAAGCATTTATTGTGTTATAGGCCTTGTTAATGTTTTGGGGTCGTTGTTACAGCAGTTGACCTTCCCTGACTAATGAACCATCTCCACCAGCGCTCAGCATAATTAGCTAGTACTCTGCATAAATATAGTTTAAAACAAATATTTGTGTGTAGAATCAAATGATCTTGATCTGCCCCTTTTCTGATTAGAAATTTTCTCTCAGTTTTCATTCTCTGAGCCATTAATTCATTCATTTAGCACTTACTATATATATCAGTTTTCTGCTGCTGTGTAATAGTATTACTATAAACGTATAGTTTGAACAACTCACACTCATCATCTCACAGTTTCTGTGGGTTAAGAGTCTGGACATGCTTCAAGTGGGTCTTTTGGGAGATTGTAATTAAGGTAGTGGCAAGGCTGGGTTCTCATCTGGATGCTTGAGGGAGGAAAGATCCACTTCCAAACTAAGACAGCTCTTGGTAGATTTCAGGGTTTTGAGTTATGAGACTTGGGGCTTCTGTCTTTTCTTTTTTAAGATTTTATTTATTTGATGGAGAGAAACACATATAGAGAGGGAACACAAGCAGGGGGAGTGAGAGAAGGAGAAGCAGGTCTCCCGCCAAGCAGGGAGCCTGATGCGGGGCTCAATCCCGGGTCTCCAGGACCATGACCGAAGCCAAAGGCAGTCACCTAACCAACTGAGCCACCCAGGTGCCCCAAGGGGCTTCTGTTTCTTGATGGCTCCGAGTAAAGTTTGCCTTCAAATCCTAAAGCCTGTCTTTGGTTCTTTGACACACAGCATGCCCTAATATGGCTGCTGGCTTGCTCAAAACCAACAGGAGAGTGAGAGATTCCACCTGGGTGCTAATCTAATGCAACATGATCACATAAACTGTTGTATGTAAATATGTATCACTTTTGTTATATTCCGTTGGTTGGAAGGAAATCATGGGTTATACTCACACCCAAGAGTTTTGAGTTATTTTTATTTTATTTCCCTTGCATTTTGTAATCACAAGCTGAGGTGGGGATGACTAAAGTTGAGTAAGTACTGTGTATGAGTATAAATGGGTAGTGGGGAGTTGCTTGTGTCTGGGAGAATGACAGTAATTTTTTAATATCTAGGTGTCTAACCAGTGTATCAAACAAATAGAGAGGTATATTAAATTTCTATATTCCAAGTGTCATTTCCTCCTTACTAGCTCAAACATATGAGTTCTTTGTCCAGTAGGACCTGTTTAATACACTGAGGCTACCCGATAGCTACAGTGTCCTGCCAGGAGACTTGGGACACTTAGCAATTGTCACTGAAGCTGAACATAATGAATTAGATGACTCTCAAGTATTTTCACTAATTTATCAAAATTATATCACAAAACTGGGGCATAATGCATGATTGCTGTCAAAAAGGGAGATAGGTACAGATAGGTCCTTAGGCACCTAAGGATGAAGGATGGGATGGAAAATGGAACCCATCTCATTTGAGCTCACTCTGTGTGCCAGATGCTGTTCCTGGCCTTCAGAAGCACAAAATCACTTTAAATCTTATAACTGCTTTGTGAGATAATTCATTAACGTATTCACTTTACAAATGAGGAAGCTGAGGTTCAGAGAGGTTAAGCGACTCGCTCAAGGGCACACAGCTAATAAGTGGCAAAGGCAGGAATAAAACCTGGCTCTGTTTGACTCTAGGGCGATGTGCTTGCCCCAGGTGGTGCCAGCAATAGCTCTCTTTACTTACTTTTATTATCTACACAAAATTATACAGCTCATCTGCATATGAATTCGCAGCAGGGGCTCACTGCTGGGAAAGCTTGGCTGGACCTGTCCTGGAGTGAGGTTGGCGGAGGAGAGAGGAAGGGAAGGAGACAGGAACATTGCCTTTCTACCAGGACTTTGTGTAACCCATGGAGGAAGACCAGAGAGGTGGCAGACATCTGAGAGATGTTCCAGGCAAGGCTTTGAAGGCTATTTATAAGTCCTAATATGTTTAGAGAATGCTTGAATTGTATCTCCAAATTGTCTCTCAAATACTGTTACTTTCTCCATCCCTATTGTCACCCTCTTAGTTCTCCATCATCTCCCTCCTATGGACAGTGGTCACATTGATGGGTGGCTGGCTCCAGTCGTATTCTTGTCAGAACCATTCCAAATAGGGTAGTTAATGGGATGTCTTTAAAATAGGCTAACATTAAATCTCTTGACTGGAATGTTTCAAGGGTTTTCATTGGCTTTCAGTATTACACCAAAACTCCCAGACTTGGTTTATAAGGCTCTGCAAGGTTAAACCTCTGTTTACTTCCTCATTTTCTGACCATTCCTTCCCGGTCTTTCCAACTTCTTTTCTTTCCTGAAATGCTTCACTGTCTCCCTGGCCTCAAGCAGTCTCTTGATGCATTCTTGCTTGCCCTATCCTGCACTCAAGACGATGCTTACATAAACAGACGTGTGTTTTTCTCTGCCTTGCATTTTTTTCTTTCTTCACGAGATTGCACATAGATTTTCCTTTGAGGAGTACTGGCTCTCAGACCGTGTGGTTTGATAGGAGTGAGCCCATGCCCTGATTCCAAGGGTGGTCACACAACCCAGGCCTGAGCGATCTGTGCTCAATATCTCCCTGGCACTGTGAGTCCATTCAGAGATGACTGTGACGCAAGCCTGGACAATGAGCACAGCACTGGATTTTTTCATGGAACTACTGGGGAAGAGGTTTTCTTCTCCTCGAGTGGTAAAGTTAAAAGCATATGGAGCTGGAGCTTCTGGGTCTTTTTTACTACCTGCTGGAGAAAGCCTGCTTGAGAATGACTCACACATGGGAAAATGAAACCCAGAGACAAAGTGAGACCATTTATTGCAGTATCATTTCACCAACTAGATGCTTGAAGCATGAAACTACATTCTTTTCAGTTCCACGAACGAGTACATTATAGATTTTGCTAAGGCCATTTTGAGTTAGATGTCACTTGTGTTTAAGAGACCTGTCTAATATGCTCATCTTTTCACTTACAGCTTATAGCTCTTTCTTCATGTTTTATTTCCCTTTTGAAATCTCACTATTATTTGATCAGTAACATTAATTCAGTACCTACTATGTTCTAGGTACTGGGAATTCAACAGTGAACAAAATAGATAAAAATGCCTGCCCACAGGAAACATATGTTCCAGCAGATGAGAGACGTGACTAAAAATATAAATAAAACATAGTTTCTTTTTTTTTTTTTTAAAGATTTTATTTATTTGACAGAGAGAAACACAGTTAGAGAGGGAACACAAGCAGGGGGAATGAGAGAGGGAGAAGCAGGCTTCCCGCAGAGCAGGGAGCCCGATGCGGGGCTCGATCCTGGGTCTCCGGGATCATGACCTGAGCCGAAGGCAGTCGCTTAACCAACTGAACCACCCAGGCGCCCCCAAAACACACAGTTTCTTAATGGTCACAGGAGCTAAAGAAGATAAAGCAAATAGGGGGAGAAGGAATTCCAGCTATGAGTGGGGAGAGTGAGTGAATGTCAATTTTTTATAGGGTGGTCCGGGGATACCTCACTGAGATGGAAACATTTGAGGAAAGCCCTGAAGGATATGATGGAATGATGTATGTGTATTTCTGATTTCTAGGCACAGGGAACAGCACATTTAAATATCTGAGAAGGACACAGGCATGTGGGTTACATATTCCTGTCCTATTCCATATCCTATAATTCTACTTCCTTTTTCAATTGTACATATGTTAGATCATTAGATGTCATTTTAAAGTTTTCCTCACTCTTTCTCTCCTTCCCTCCATATTTTTCTTCTCTCTGTTTCAATTTGGGTATTTATATGGACTGCTCTTTGATTTCACTGATTTTTTTTTTCTTCTGCTGAGTCCACTTTTTTACTTTTTTATTTTATTTTTTTCAGTGTTCCAAGATTTATTGTTTACGTGCAATTCTTCACTTCAGATATTGTGCTTTCAAGTTCTGGAGTTTTCAATCTGTTCTTTTTACAAGTCGCGTTTAGCTTCTAAAATTCCCTACCTGTCCATTCATTCTGCATGTATTTTTTCTAAACATCTCTAACATGTCTATAGGAATTATTTCAGAGTCCTTTGATTGCTTATTCCCAGGTCTGGGTCTTCTGTGGGTCTCTCTACATTGGTCAACTTTCCTCCTGATGATGGGTCACGTTTTCCTGCTTCTTTGCATTGTTTTGTAATTTTCTACTCTATGTCGGACATTTCAATAAAAGGAACAGTAGAGAGTGAAGTGGATGATATATTTTGTTTTGTTTTTCCAGGGAAGGCAGGTCACTCCCTGTTGGGAAGTCGCGGTGAGAGTTGATCATTCAGATTCCACCATGATGAAGCTGTGCTGGGATGATATGAAACCCAATTAATTTAATTTAGTTTATCTGCAACCTCAAAGGAGGTAGTGGAGATCTCTCTTTGTTTTTCATTCCAATATTGGACTTCCCTTACTGCCACCTGCTGAGAGACTGGTTCTTTGAACTTATCATGATTTGGGCTAGAAGGGGCTTGGTTTCCAGCTTTGGTTAGTTTCAAGTCATCTCTAGATTCAACCCAAGCGCTTGCACAAGACGGCAAGATCCACGTTGGCTTTCCAGCTCCTCTCCCACAGCTGCTTACTCAGCACAATTCCTGTGGGAGAGAACTGTTTGCCAGAGAGATTTATTATTGCATTTGGACCCTTGCAATCTGTCATGCCCAGCCCACATTGTCACTAAGTTTGCTGGTTTATCCTTGTTTCAGCAAAGTTCCTGTCCCCATGGAAGCCTCCTGCTCTGCCAGCACATACCCAGATTGGGCCACAGATGCCAAGAGTGAGGACAGTGGGTGCTATTTCCTCAGCGATGGTGGACTTGCCCGTCTCTGGAACTTGGTTCATCTAAACTTTGGTGCATCCACTCAGGGGTGACGTTACAGAAAAGTATGCTATCTATTTTATCTGATGTTTTCTTCTGTTAATCATGTAAAAAATGGTCCTTTGCAACCTTATGAATCCTAATCAGCAAGGATCTCCTACATTTCCTTCCACAACAGCCGTATCATTTGCGAAAACTGGTACTTGTAGAATTCTTGACTCTCCTTCTAGTGTGCAAGCATCACGAAGGCATGACATGTCTGCTTTGTTCAATGAAGTGCACCCAGGGCCTGGCATGTCGTGCGTGCTCAGTTGTATCATCGAGGCCCCGTGCCGGGTGCCAGGGCAGCAAGTTGGGTAAGAACTCTCCAGTCCTCTAGCTGTTCACAGCTGAGATATGACCCTGGATCAGAGCACACCCATTACTTCAACTGGGAAAGGATTGTCAAAGCCCAGGTTTTCTGGGCTGTCTGTGTCTCCAGCTTTGTACTGATTTAGGGAAATCATGACTTTTGGTGGAGGACACAGAGGGGACAAATGTCCTTTCACTTAGTGGAGCCTCTTTCCACAGCCCATCGGCTGAGCGCCAGTCTCCTCTCTGGACGGAAGAATGGCTGGGTTCTGGAGGGTGGAGCCAAGTCCGTGGGAAAGTCTGTCTTTCCTGGAGCTGTGAGTCTGAGTTTCAAGTTCAGCAGCCGCTCCTAAGGGAAGCAAAGTCAGGATGAGGGAAGTACATGCCTCTAGCCATACCTGCGAGGTGCTTTTTGCTCAATTTTTATCACCTAGAAAAGCAATGTCAACAATTTATTGGCAGTCTCTGTGTTAGGCACTGTGCTAAGCACTACGTACATCCCCCTTGTAGCAGGTGTTCTTACAAGACCTGTTTAGCAGGTGATGTGGTTGGCTTCCCATCAGTTAGGTTACTTTCCTATAGTCACACAACTAAGGACTGAAAGAACCAGGATAGGAAACCCAGGTATCTGTGATTTTCCAACCACCTCCATATCATTGACTCTCTGACTCTTCTGTTTCAGCTACTATAGAGATGCTCTGTAAACATGGTTTTTAACTTTCTATTTTGGATGATATGCATTTATAGACAAGGATACGGAGGGTCAAGAAATAGTAAGGAATTTGGTGTTGAGATAAGCTACCAAGAGCTTTTCCCTCTGCCCTGGATACTCTCCATCTGTCTCTGATCCATTTTATCCCTTCCCTGCCCTGCTCTGGGCTTCAGGACTTTGCTCCTCTCTGGGCTGTACCCGCGGGGCTCTTGACCTTTGACTTATGGTTGGGTTCAGCCAGTGGGGAGTTGGACCCTGCGAGGAGAGGAGTTTGGGTAGTGTAGCCAGCTTCTCCCGGCTTTGCTATGGTTTTATAGTGGGGACAGCTGGCCCTTTCCCAGGCTCCAGCTCTTAAATGGACTTGGATAGTAATGTTTTCTCTCCATGAGGGGTTGTTCCTTCTTCCTGCCGTCGCTGGTCTCCGGGTGCCTCAACATGCCCCCGTGGGCTCTCTGGATCCTGCCAAGGCCTGTGTGCACCCTAGTCCCTTCATTAAATATCTCCTCAAAAATACCCGCTGAGTGAGCTTCTGTTTCCTGCCAAGACCCTGACTGATATAATTTCTCATCAGAGATCCAAAATTCAGGAATAAAATTTCAAAAGTTAGCTTGGCTCAGAGCCCATTTTGAGAAAATGTTTACTTCCTTCCAGAAAAACAGTTCTCATCTGGTCTCATCTCCTGCTGCCCCCGACAGATCTCTGCAGTTGGACTCCAAGTTCTCGACACGGGCCAAGGTGCCTGGGGCCCTGGGTTGGGGGAATGTGTGGCCTTTCTGAGCATCTGTGCCTGGAGCCACCCTCTTTCTATACTTCCATGGCACCGACCGCAGTGGCAGCTGAAAGAAGATACTGTCTAATTAGGCTCCTTCTGGGTGTTGGTGGGAAGGAGAGGGACAGATGTCTCTCTCTTGTAGCTGTGGGAGCTGTTCCTGCTTGAAGGATGATGTATGAGTGGGATCTTGGGGTGGAACCTTCAGAAGAGCAGCTTTCTAACCCGTCAGGGCCAAGAAAGGGGGAGTTTTAGCCAAGGATCTGATCCTGGGGAGAGGGCCTCACTCCCAGTCATTGTGACCTGAGTTTCTCCTCTTTTCTCTGTCTCGTGCCTTGCCGGGCAGGTGTGGTATGTTTAGGGCATCCATCAGGGTTTGGAGGCATGGATTAGGGACGGAGATGGGCTGGGCGGGAGTCTGCAATGAATCTGGTCACGTGTCAGGAGCTTCTTGGCAGACGGTGGGTGCTCTCTTTCTCAGTTGACTGAGAAACGGAAGGGGAAAGAAGTGACATTCGGGCTACAAATATCACTGAGAAGCACAGCTTAGCTGTCTCATGGGGTCCTCACCCCAATCTCTGAGGCAGGTGGTGGTCTCCTTACTTAAAATTGACTTAAGTAAGGTTCAGAGACGTTATGTGACCTGCTCAAGGTCACACAGCTTGAATTGGCAGGCCCAGGATGGCAAATACACATCCCTATCTGTTCCCTCTGCACATGCCTCCACAGGTCAGGTGACTCTGCAGTTAGCGAGGACCTACTGACACAGCTTCTTGCAGTCCTGCCTCCAGGGTCTCCCCCGTGCACAGTGCTGGGCACATGACTAGCAGCAAGCACTGTATTGCTTTTTCAAGTCTTAGGCATCCGAGTCCCTAGAGACACCTGGTATACCCCACCCGTGTTGTCCAGAGAAGGTGACCAAAGGCAGAGAGGTAGAGAGATGTGCTGGAGCTCACACAGCACGGCGAAGCTGAACGGAGCCCCACAGAGGGGCCCTACAGTACCAAGTGTCATGTGCCCATACTCTCTCCCTTCTCTTGAACCAGGCTCTGTCTGCTCTTTGCTCAGGCCTGGAGCTCGTCTCTCTGCTTTGTGTATTCAGTAAATATCTGCGGGCCACAAAGGTATAGACAGCCTGCCTATCTAAAAGGGCCTTCCCATTTGTGACAGCATGGATGGACCCGGAGGGTATCAGGCTGAGTGAAATAACTCAGGTGGAGAAAGACAAATGCCATAAAATTCCACTTATATGTAAAATCTAAACAAAACAAAACAAAACAAAAAACCAAGCCAAAAACCAGGCTCTTTTTTTTTTTTAAATAAAGAGTTTATTTATTTATTTGGCAGAGAGAGCATACAGCTAGAGAGGAAATGAACACAAGCAGGGGGAGGGAGAGAGGGCGAAGCAGGCTTCTGGCAGAGCAAGGAGCCCAATGTGGGACTTGATCCAGGGACTCCGGGATCATGACCTGAGCCGAAGGCATACGCTTAACCAACTGAGCCACCCAGGTGCCCCCACAAAATCAGACTCTTAAATACAGAGAACAAACTGGTGGTCACCAGAGGGAAGGTGATTGGGGGCTGGGTGAAATAGGTAAGATTAAGGGGTGCAAACTTCCAGTTATAAAAAAGTAAGTCACAGAGATGAAGACTATGGCATAGGGAATATAGTGAATAATACTGCAGTAATGCTGTGTGGCCACAGATGGTAACTTCTGGTTAAACACTGAGTGATATATGGTATTGTTGGGTCAGTATGCGGGACACCTGAAGCAATACAACTTTCTGCATTAATAGGAGAGGCCAATTGCCTTGAGCCTCATTGTATGGAATGACAGTTATCTGTGGTTCAAAGATGTCATTTAACTCTGTGAGCTTCAGGGTCTTGATCTGGGAATGGGAAGCACGAAACTTGCTTCAGAGAGCTGCTGTTCTAATGGCTTTGCTGACTTGGAAACTTAAGAATACATGAACCACTGTGAGAGGCTGAGGGGGCAACACAATGCCTATTGAAGGTTCAGAGGCACAGTATTGTCATGTAGGACAGCCAGGGAAAGAGTTTTGAGGCTTGTTTGCACAGGGAGCATCGCCTTTTGGTTTGTTTTGAGAATATTTACCACTTTTTCGGGAATTTTTAAAGACTTTTATTTATACTTTTTATTTTTTGATGATTTTATTTTATTTTTTATTATCTTATTTTTATTTTATTATTTTTATTTATAAATTTACTGATTTAAGAATATTTACCCTCACTTCCCCCACTGCTGGCATTGCTGGATGGCTGATGTACATGAGGAGGGGTTCTCAACCCCTCAAGACACCCTGGGGTGTCCTACTGCTTATTATAGGGATATAAGTGATTATACAGAATAGTCTTCCATATTTTGTGGGACCCAGAGGTTATCTTAATATTAATTTTAGAATGGCAGTATCCAATATGATACCCACTAGCCACCAGTGGCTATTTAAATTGAAATATACTGGGGCACCTGGGTGGCTTCATTGGTAGGGCATATGACCCTTAACTCAGGGTTGTGAGTTCAAGCCCCACATAGGGTGTGGAACCTACTTAAAATAAAAATAAAAAAATAGCTATCAAACTTATGTCGGGTTAACAATTTAATTTCTCAATCACATTAGGCCACATTTCAAGTGCAAGAGCCACATGTGACTAGTGGCCGCCATATTGGACGGAAGAGCACTTAGAATGTTTCCACCCTTGAGGAAAGTCGCATTGAACGGTGCTGGTCCAGAAGATCCGCCGAAGATGACCAAGTTATCTGATTCCCAATTTCACTGAGAAAACAACTGAAGTTCGGAGAAGTACCATCGTCCTGGGATGCGGAGTGCTGAAAGTGCTTGGATGGTGACTTTAGGATCTTAAAGAATCAACAGATGCTTTGGGCGGAGGGGGGGGGCATGTTTAGCAGCTCCAGACATTTCCAGAAGGAAAGGGAGTTCCTTCATGCTGAATCCTGAGAGTCAGAACAAGTGTGCATAGGGAGGGGAGAGGTAGACACCCCTGCAGGGAGAGGGGGTGTTTACTCAGACACCTGGTTGTGGGTGGCTCCCCTCATGAAGGGCCTGCCATCTGCCTTCTTAGAACCTGCTGGGAAGCCCTGGTGTAATTCAGTGACTCGGAGACCCCCGGTCTTTAAACCCCACAGATCAAGTGGCTGGGCCTACCAAATCTGGGCTTGACTCATACTCTGGCTGAATACCATGCAGGCTGGGGGGTCACACGGACCTGGGATCAGGTCCCTGGTCCACCGCTGATACTTGGGAAAACCGTGTGTTTCTTTGAACTTTAGTGTCCTCAACTATAAGATGAGCGTAGTGCTAGCACTTGGGTCTTCTTTGGGCTGCGGAGTACGGCAATGACTTCCCAATAACATATTAGCAGTTATTAGGGGTGATTTAATTGGCAAGACTTCGCAATACACCAGACCCTGATTATTATTCAGGTTACGCGATCTTGATCCGAAATAAATGCAGAAGTCGGCTGCAGGGCTTAACACGTCATGCATCCACCTTCTCGATTTTTCACGCGGAAACTCTTTCTGTGGCTCTAGCTGGCACCTGGAGGAGGTGTGTCTTCTACCCTCCTGGGACAGTTAACGTGCCACTTTGGGGTCAAGGACCATGCAGGGGTCTGGAGCTCACCCACCTTGCATCTCTGGCCCCTAACTGATGCAAAACCCTGAACGGTAGCTCTGACACTGAGGCCCACCAGCTCTTGTCCCCCAGCCACCGATCTGCCATCACTATGAGAACCTGCCGTCTCCAGCCCAAGGCTTCAGGGAGCAGCCGCAGAGGAGGAAATTCATTTCAGTCTCTGCAGACTCAGCCACGGTATTCCTGTTGGAGGTTCTTGCCAGCCAAGGCCAGAGAGGAACTGTGTGTGCTCGACACCACAGAAGCAGGCGTCACTCAGGCCAGGAGACACACACACCTCAGACAGATCTGTCTGTAGGGGGTTGGCAGACCAGGCAGGTGGCCCCGGGGGCATGTAGTATAGAAGGAAAGAGATTCCAGAAAGGGCACCCCTCTCCCAAAGAGATAATGATCTGCCCACAAACCATGATTTCTAGAGCCTTTCATTCCAGGGGAGCTGGGAAATTATGTCTCATATCCAGGGATTCTTATTTCATACCTTTGTTTCAAACTCCCTCCCATGATGGGCACCCAGGGATCCTCAGGACAGGTGGTTGTTGTTGGACCCTTCAGTATATTAGGACATACCAGTGATTGTTTTTCCAGAAGACAAAGAGAGCCAAAACAGAAAAATGACTTTATTACTTGATTATTCCACTCAGTCTCTTCCTCATGTGCCCATTTATCTAACACACACTCATTGGACGTGTAGTGGAGTTCCATTTCCATGATTCAGTTTTCTCAACTGGGCTGTTGTAAGGAATAAATGAAGCAGCGTACTTGAGCTCTTAGCACAAAGCCTGAACACAAGTGTGTGCCTAATGGATGATAGTTATTATTAGGAGTAGTATGTAGGAGGTGTGTGCTGGGCATTGGAGCTGCAGAGAGAGAAGGCCAACCCTCTGCTCTTGGAAAGCTCTTTGGTGAATGGGGAAAATAACAAAGCATCTGTAGAAGCATGTTCTTATGATAGGACAGAAGAGGGAGTGACTAATTTCACATGGGGAAGGGCAGAGCAATTTTCAGAGAAGGGGAGAACATTTCAAAGGGGTTTTGAAGGATGGATAAGAGTTCACCATGCATAGGGCTAGAAAGTCTTTTCCTGAAGAGGGATTAGCACTGTATGTATGAAAGCACAGAAGCCAAGTAGAAATCTCTCTTGCTCCCTCTCTGTCCTGGGCTGAGGCTCTAGACAGACCGCCGAGCAACTCGCTCCCGTGGGTTACAGACCAGGTGTCAATTCTTGATGCTCCATCGGCTCCGATGGAACTCCGCCAGCTCCCGTGGGAACCGGGAGGCTCTGACCCTGAATTGGAACCAAGCAGAGCTGGGCTTGGAACAAATCCCTGGTCACCGTGTTGGTCATAAAGCATTGGCTGGGCTCCTGCCAGGCCCGATCTCCCAGGTAGCCTCACAGGGCTGCTTCTACATCCCAGTTCTGTCAGAAATAGAATGTTCGTACCTGTTCTGAGGTTCAGTCTAGTACAGGATGCTCGACAGTGGGCGGGATGAGAAATCTGGGGGTCTGAGGGGGACTTGCTTTCCCACAGTCCTTGAGTGAGTAAGGGCCAGAGGTGAGATTGGAACACAAACAGCCTTCTTCTGAAGTCACCGGACTCCAAGTACTTATTCCCCGACTTCACATCGCTCGTTCCTCCTGCCGGGGACCTCGGCTTTGTTTAGTCTTGAAGCACCTTTAGGGGCCTGGTCCTTGTCCTTGCACAACCTACATTCTAATAGGACAGCAGAGAGGAACAGGGTCCCCGCTTTCATGGAGTTAGTCTGAGTCGAGCTGACAGATAATAAGCAAGGGGGCCAAGTCCATGCTAAGACAGTTTGTGGGTCACTGTTCTTGGGGAGCTTTTCCTCAATCCCCGTCTCTGCACCAGGCAGGGTTCGGCCCTTCTCTGCTCTGGGAAGACTTTCCAAAGGCAGCCCCCGCCTAGGGACCACGCAGTATGGGACTGCTTGCTGGTTGGTTTCCCCGCCAGCCTGTAACATCTGAGGGCAGAACTGGTGCTGAGTTTGCCTCTGTAGCCCCGCACTTAGCTGGACACACCAGATGCCTGATCAACGCCTGTTGTTGGAAGCCTAAGCGATTTCGCTCCCTGAGGGCAAGAGCCCCAGCTCCTAACTCCCTACTGCTCCCTGTCCCTTCATTCCCACCCCCGCCCCCGCTGTGCCTGGTGCATACTAAGAACTTGATAAATGCTTATAGAATAAATGATTATTTTAATTACTCAGTGAGTCACCATAGGGTTTCTTTAAATAGCAGTCTTTCTGGTGCATTTTAATGTTCATTTATAAATAATTAACTATGTCACCAGGAAGCTTGGAGAAAAGAGACATGCAGGGTAAGGAGAGGCGGGCAGAAAAACTTTATGCTGCAAGGTTAGCAGAACACTGGACAGGAAAGAGTGATGGGCGTGGAGCTGGATGTCTTGGGCAGCAACCCCTAACTAGCTGTGTGACACCACGCCCTCACAGCCACCTGCAAATCGGGACGTCTTTTGAATTTCACCGCATCTGAGGCTGGTTGCAGGATCAGATGTATACCCCCCAAATCTTCTAGTATTGGGGAGACCCCAGTGCACGCAGCAGATAAACTGTCTTCAAGAGACTTATAATCCACCTGGTTAACCGTGATCGACTTCACATCAGTGGTGCCCTGTGAACCGCACGTCCTGGTGGGCACCCCCCCCCCCCCGCCGTCGGTGCCCCTGTGGCTCACTTGGGCCCATGTGGCAGGTAAAGGAATGACACACATTTGCACATTGGAGCTTCTCTGCCCAGGACCCATACTCTGGAAGCCAGCCTTGTGCTGTGGGAGAAGGTCAGTTAAACTGCCAGATGCTGAGAATCCGGGTGGAATGGCACCCTGGGGGATGAGAGCCCATCTGGTGGTCCAGCCCCAGATGGCTCCCAGCTAAGCTCCCAGGGGAATGCGGAGGGACCGGGCAGCAGAATAACCCCCCAGTTAGACTCAGACAGCCATGGGATTAGGAAGCGATAAATGATGGTTGTTGTAAGCGATGAGTAGCACCGACATACATGAAAACGCATTAGACAAACGCAAACAGCTGGTTTACCGCTAGCTCTAAAACTCATTTCTCGAGGCAGCTACAGGACTCAGGAAAGCTGAACAAACGTGAGCTAGTGGGAAAATATAACACGAGCAGTTGGCATTTGTTTTTTGAAATCTTACAAGGCACCACAAAACTCACTACTGCTACTACGAGCTCCAGTAACAGTCACACTTCATTGTGATTTCTCTGTGCACCAGGCATTGGGGTAACTGACTTTCGTGGATCACCTTTCACCCAAAAAACAACTCCATGAGGTTGTGCTCTATTGATGCACATTTTACACATCAAGACACCGAGGTGCAGAGGGGCTTGGTAACTTGCCCCACGTTCTGCAGCTGGGTAGGTGGTGAAGCCAGGATTCAGGCACTGGCGGAGTCACTAGACTTGCCACTCAAAAGTCGGTTCCCTGGAGCGGCAGCCCCGGCATCACCCTGAAGCTCAGGGTCTCAGCCAGACCCCAGAGTCACTGCATCAGAATCTGCATTTTTAACAAGATCCCCAGATGATATGTGTGCACAAGAAAGTTCGAGAAGAACTGATCTCATCCACATTGGAACTTGCATTTGGCACAGTTAATGAGCTCCCAGGTGGTTCTTAAGCTCGTTAAGTTTTGACAGCCACAGGCCTAAGGGAGCAACTTTGCTTCCACGGGGGCCTGATCCTGTCCCCCCACACTGTGCAGTAAGCAAACTTACGCTTTCCGCTAAGGATGCGTGTGACATAATGAAAGTCATACACCTTTCAGTGCTTGGCAGATTTGGATGGGAAGCTGGCTCTGCCACCTATTGGCTGTAATGAGCAAGTCACTTCTTACTACCTCAACTTCCTCATCTGTAAAATGGGTGTCCTGAGGTGTAGTGAATCCTCACCTTCACCTTCCCTGATCTGATCCATCCAAGGGAGCATCTGTTGTGTTTTGGCTGGAAGGTTTATCAGGAATTTCTTTGAAGTTTAAAGTGCATCGAGAGTGTTTACAGTGTTTATAGTGTAGGACAGGATCCGGACTCTTGACCACTGTTGCTCACGGATAAGTGAAATGAGAGTGTTGGATGCCATCATCTTGATGCCTTGGATGGACTACCTATGCATTTGATAGCTCCTGGAGGGATTCTCGTGGTGGTGGTTGTGGTGTGTGTATTGATGAGGGGAAGGAGGAGGAGGCTTCCGGACATTTTATGCATTTCTTCTCTTTTCAGGGATGAAGTCTATCCCCTTCCCAGCTTCTCAGGGTAGAAGGTAGAGGCGATTTCCAAGCCAAGTGAGAATTCTTAGTTGAATTTTGGCTTTGACTTCCCGAGGGTTGAGGAAGCACAGTTGTAGGGACAAAAGCAAAATTACTTTAAAAACTGAGAAGTCCTAAGTTCCAAAAATGGGTGGTAAATTAATAGGGGAGGTGTCTGGGGGACCAAGGTGGGGGTGCTCTGTGGCCCCTCAAATCCCACCAGGAGTCCCCTACTTACCACCCCCCTCACATAGAAGGTAGGAGTGTGTAGTGTTACTCGGGACCTGCTTGCTGCTCACCTCCCATCTTTAGCATGAGCCTGGGGGAGGCGTAGGAGACAGCCAGCTGGCACCCCGGGGGTTACAGTGTCTGGCTTCTGTAGAAAGAAGTTGCCTTTCTGCCTAGCAGTGCAGACCAGCACTCAGTGATGCACCTCCTCAGCCTAAACACCATGCAGGCATTCTTCATGATCCTTTACGCCTAGTTTTTTTTTTTCTTCTTCCTTTCAATAGCACTCTCCCCTCAGGCATGGTGATGCAGACCTCCCTCCCTGTGACACAGCCTGGGCTTTGCAAGACGTGAGCCTAATGGGAAGACATCCTGTGACAGTATTTAACCCGGGGCACCCAAGGATGAGGGCGGTGATTGGTTTTGCGCACTGATCTACCTAATGAGTGTGTCTCCTGGAAAACCTGGGGACTGCTGGGAGGTTGCTGATGGAGATTAGGAGGGCAGCTGGGGTGCTTTGCTTGTTTCAGACTCCGCTGTTCAGGAATTGCTGAATTCCCACCCTGCTTATCAGAATGCATATGATTATTCTTATATTGCAAATGAGGGAACAGCCCCAGAGAGGTGAAATAACTGCTTACGTTCATGCAACAGACAAGAGAACTTAGGACTTAGCCATCCAGCTAATTCTTATCTTGCAAATCTCATCCTTGGGACGTCAGAATCATGAAACCAGAATCTAAGCATGCAAGAACACTTGGAGTTCATTCAGCCCACCTGTCCACTGAAGACAGGAATCCCATCTATATCAGCCTCACCAGTGTCATGTAGCCTTCACTAATGTAATATCAATGTGACGGGGAGCTCACTACCTCACCAGGCAGCTGGCTCCTATATTATACAACTTAGGTTGATGAAGTTCTTCTTTTTGGTGGGTTGATCCTAGCTCTGCTCCTGGGACTTTCTCCCTGCATCGGCTTTCAGGGGCTGAAGGCCTCATGGCCTCTACTCCCTGCTCTTCTCCTGGAGACCCAGTCTTACTCTTTTAGCTCGCCAGCTGTGCCGCTGTAGATAAAGGAGCCTGCCTGACATTGTTCTTGCCCACAAAGGCCTGATTCATCCAAAGGAGTGGGCCGAACACCAGGGCTGAAGGAAGCATTTCTAAGAAGCAGAGCCAGAGCCAGTCTGGCAGGAAACAGTGTGTTTAAATGGCAAAATTCTCATTTATTCGGCCTGCCTACGGGTGTGCACCCAGTCAGCGGCAGAGGGGGCTCAGAACCAGATGAGTTTGACTTTGATGCTTGCTCACCTTCCCATCTTCATGCTTCCTGCCACAGACTTCTCTCAGTGGTGGCCTGCAATCACCGGGTGTCTGTGTCCCTCGTCCCCTGTCCCCTGCCAGGACACTCAGCAGGAGGGTCCCGGTCTCTCTGGATCACCCAGAACAGGGACATTGCTGCTGGGTCCATGCCCATGTTCAGAAAGTTCTGGGCGGAAAGCCCTCCTAGCCAACAGCAACTGGGTATTCCCTGGCTTCCCAGGCATGCCACCCAACACACAGAGTCCTTCCTGATTGGCCCTGAGAACCTGCCTATTGGAATTTTTATGTTGGTGGGGGACAGACGTGGGGAGTGAGAGTAATTAACACTCCAAAGGGTAAACTTTGAGCCCCCTGCTTTGTAAGCTCGAGCAAGCCCCCTCCCTTCTCTGGGTCTTGCCTTCCTCCTTTGCAGACAGGGAGCTTTGGGTCAGATCAGCCGCTCCCTGGAGGCTGTGGGCTACGACACCCCAGCCCAGGAGCCTGCCATCTTTCAGCCCCGGGGAAAAGATATGGGCCCTGGTATTTTTTAGAATCTCCCTAGGGGATTCCAGTGTTCAGCCAGGCTTATGAATCTAGCTAGATAATAGTAATTTCTTATTTGGATTAGTAAAAAGTTTGGGAGTTTACCCAATTTTATGCACGTCGTCTTATTTGTGACAAGAGATGGGGAGGTAGGGATTCTGGGCTCAGCTTCGGAGATGAAGACACCAGTTGTTAGGGTATTGGATTGACTCACCCACGTCCAAGACGGGGAATGCAGCAGAGCTAGGTTTCGGAATGAGACATTATGAATCCAAATTCTGGCTCTTCCTATGACACGAGGCAGCCCCCTTTGTTTCTTGCAGCCCTAATAGGTAGGGGCCAGCCCTGCTGAATGGACTAACATCCTCCAGTTCAAGGCTTCTTCTGTTAATATCATTAATAACATAGTAAGAACGCCAATGGTACATTTACAGTTTGCTGGCCATTTGTGCCAGGCCCCTGACGTCACTACTTCTTGTAGTTCTCCCAGCAACGCTGACAAGTGGGTGTGCTACCCTGGGGTTCACAGATGAAGAACTGGAGGAACAGAGAGGCTGAGAAATTTGGTCCAGATCACACTGCTGGCTCATGGCAGAGCTAGGATTTGAACCTTCGTTAGTCTGATCCTTAAGGTCCAGGTGCCCTCCCTGGCCCCACGCTGTCTGACCTGAGAAGTGTGGCAATATTCAAGCCTTTCCATCACCCGCCCCGGAGAACCTCTTGCTTTGGCAGTGACTGCCAGTCACTCTTGGGTATGGATGGCTTTCTGCTTTTCCTGGCAAGGCTCGGTTGAGCCCTGTGGCTGGAATTCAATTACACAATCAAAAAGACAAACAAATTAAAAGAAGAGCAGGGCTCTGTAAACAGCTTCTTTAATGACTGAAGAGCCAGTCTGCCTTTCTTCTTTGGCACGAGCAGCCCCCGATCTCTTGAATGTCGGTGCTTTTAACAGACACCTGCAGCGAGTGAGGTCAGTGTGGATGGGCAGGTAGGGCTCATGGCCAAGGCCAGAGTGGACAGTCCTTAGAGGAACATATACGTTGCTTCCAAAGGACCCTTAGGCTGTGTGTTTGAACCCAGAGAGTCTAAAAACTGAGTGCCACGCCAAGATCCTTTTCCTGGGGAGTTTTTTAGAATTTCAGATTCCACAGCCTTACCCAGAGATGCTGGTTGTGGGAGTCTCTATGGGGCAGGCCTAGGAATTTGTATTCTATACACTCTGCCCCAAGGTAATTGTGATATGGCTCGCCCGTGAACATGTGTTTGGGAACCCCAAGTTCTCTCTGACTTAGATGGGGAGTGACTTGCCCAAAGTCACAAGGTTGATGGGAAAACTGGACTCTTTTCCAGTGCTCTCCCATGACCGCATTCTATATTATTTTGGTAATTGAGCCTACAGTGCTAGAGATATGGGATTATAGAAGCCAGGTACATTAGTTTCAGAGGGCTGTTGTAACAGAGGACCACAGACCAGGTAGCTTAAAACAGTTTATTCTCTGAGTTCTGAAAGCTAGAAGTTCAAAATCAAGGTATCAGCAGGGCCGTGCTCCCCTTGAAGTCCCTAGAGGGGGATCCTTCCTTACCTCTTCCAGTTTCTGGTGGCTGCTGGCCATCCTGGGACCTCCTTGACTTACGACTGCATCCCTCCACTCTCTGCCTCATTGTCGCACGGCTTCATTCCTGTGTGTCTATGTCTCTGTGCCCAGTTTCCCTCTGCTTATAAGAACACTAGTCATTAGATTTGGACTCACCCTAATCCACTGTGATGCCAACAAATTGTATCTGCGAAGACCTTTATTTCCAGTAAGGTCCCATTCTGAGGTTCTGGGTGGATGTGAATTTTGGGAGGACCCTATTAACCCACAACACCAGGTGATATGCTCTTTTACCCCAACTCTGCAAATAGCAGAACTCATTCCAAATTTCAGGTGTCAGGGAAAAGTCACCTCCCCAGAGAAGCCCTCCCTGACCACTCCATCCACACTGAGAGCCTCTTGCCCAATTACTCTTCATCACAGTCTCCTGTGTGCTTCCTACATGTTGTGTTCTCACTTGCTGTGAACAGGGATGGGACCATTATCTCTGTTCACCCCCAGACCTTAAACTCCTTGAGAACTAGAACTGTGTCAGTTCCGTTCTTCCAGCCAAAGTAGCCCCAAGCAGCCAGGAGATGCTTGTAGAAGGAACAAAGGAGAAAATGCTCAGCGGGCTCTGGTCCCAACCCTGCCTCACCTGCTGTGTGACCTTGGGGTCTCTGAGCAGCCTGGGGGCTCCTTAGCCACACTGTGAGAGGAAGCCCAGTGAGAACCTGTCCAGGGGGGCCCTGCATTTTGAGGGGGCTTTGTCACTCTTCACATCATCATGACAGGTCCTGGGTGTTGGAAACCCGCCCCCCCCCAACTCCCCAGTAGATCCTCTCTTCCACCGGCCTTTCTTGGGGGCCTCTGAGGGATGGCCCCAGGATGGCCAGCAATTCAACTAATTTTGTCCCCTTGTCCGTTCAACTAATTTGGATTATTCTGCTTTTTCCAGCATTTATAAACACTTTCCCTTTCTTACCCAGCTCCCCTGTCACCCCCCCACCCTCCGCCAACCATTTTCTTCCCTTTCCTCCCATCTCTGCTGTTATGAAGTGATGTCAGGTGCTCACGGTACCGAGCGAGTCTAATTACCCAGGAAAGTAATTAACATTTCTAATAGAAACTGCCACTGCTCATTTTCATCGGGGCCACACAAAAGCAATAAGGTAAAAGAGTTTTGTAATTAAAGGCTCGTTACTGTGGGCTCCCTATTCCATTCTGCAACTAATAAGTCTTCTGCGGGAAGTGAATTTGCTGAGCATCCTGGAGATGGACGGGGCCTGGCTGGAAGTCCCTGATTGCTCCTTTTCCTTACCTCCCAATCAGCCCCCTCATCTGGGGCCCCATCTCCTAGCTCCCACTCTGCTCTCTCAGAGAAAGGCTCATTTCAAGAAGGAAAGACTGAACAACCCATAAAATCTCTGGGCTCCGACCATAAGGTTGATGCGGTACAGCTTGGAAACATGTGGCTGAAGATTCAGGATGGAGCAGGGGAGGGAGTGAGCGGGAGCTGTTGGATAAGTCTGGGCAAGTCACAGAATGGGGTCAGGGTGTGGAGTCTCATTTCTCCTGGCTTTGTGGCATGATCTGAGCAAGTCACTTACATTTTCTTTTTTTTTTTTTTAAATTTTTTTTTAAAATTTTTTTTTTATTGTTACTAAATTTTTTTTCCCCAGTGATTCAAGATTCATTCCCCATTCCCCACACCCAGTGCTCCACGCTTTAGGTGTCCCCAGTACCCACCACCAGGCTCTCCCATCCCTCCACCCCCCTCCCTCCAAGTCCCTCAGTTTGTTTCTGTCTTCAAAATCTCTGTTGTTTCATTTCCCTCCCTAGATTACCCTAGTTCTCATTTGCTTCCCTTCTGCCACTGTCCGCCAGTTTGCCCCTCATGCACCGCAAGTAAGTGAGACCATGCGATACTTGACTTTCTCTTCTTGGCTTATTTCACTCAGCATAATCTCTTCCAGTCCAGTCCATGTTGCTACAAAAGTTGGGTATTCATCCTTTCTGACGGAGGCATAGTACTCCATTGTATATATGTACCACATCTTCTTTATCCATTCATCTGTTGA